>ML103649.1:6410-39821 GCA_003697995.1 Taxidea taxus jeffersonii | reverse complement strand
AACACTCCTGAAAGACACAATTAAACAAATGAAAAATCATCCTGTGTGCTTGAGTAGGATAATTCAACAACATAAAGAAATCAGTACTCCCTAAGTAATTTAAAAATTTAATATAATCTTATTAAGAATTCTAACAAGTTTTTAAAGGAAGTTAGACAAATCAATATAAAGTTTACATGGAAAAATAAATATGCAAGAATAGTCAAGAAAACACTAAAAAAGATTTTTCTGGAAAGGCTCAGGTCATGATCTCAGGGTCATGAGATCAAGCCTTGCACTGGGCTCCATGCCCAGCACAGAGCCTACTTGAGATCTTGCTGTCCCTCTGCCCCTCCTGTTCAAGCTCTCTCTTTCTCTCTCTCAAATAAATACATAAATCTTAAAAAGAATACTATAAAGCATCAATGATGAACACATTAGGCAGTGTATGAGTAAATAAGTGAAATAGAATAGAAAGCGGTGAAAGAAACCCAAGAACGAATGGAAATTAGGCCAGTAATAAAGATGGCATCTCAAATCACTGGGTAAGAAGTCTTTTTTTTTTTAATATACTTTATTTCCTGCATTTTTTTATTGTGATAAAAACATAACAATTTTTTTCAGTCAGTTAAGCATCTGGCTTTGGCTCAGGTCATGATCTCAGGGCCCTGGTACCGAGCCCTGCTTTGGGCTCTGTGCTCAGCGCAGCCTGCTTCTTTCTCTTCCTCTGCTCCTCACACCACTCATGCTGTCCCTCTCTCTCTCAAATACATAAATAAAATCTTTTTTAAAAACCATATAACATAAAATTTACCATCTTAGCCATTTTTAGGGGTAGAGATTAGTGTTGTATATTCACATTGTGAAACAGATCTTCAGAACCTTTTCTTCCTGCAAAACCAAAACTATACCTTTGTGTGTGTGTGCGCGCATGCGTGAGAGAGAGAGAGAGACAGGGAGACAGAGAGAGAGACTGGATTATTTCATTTATAAAAATGTCCTCAAAATTCTTCTGTTGTAACACATGACAGAATTTCCTTCCTTTTTTATGGACACTGGATTGCTTATTTTTTGGTTATTGTAAATAATGAATGGTGCTATAAACAGGTGTATACGAATATCTGATTCCCTGCTTTCGGGACCATTGCCTTAAGGCAGTGTTGTTAGCCTTGCTTATCTGTGCTGAAGTCTGTTAGGCACATGAATGAAAAGATGTATGATGTGAAACCCTTTAAAAAGCAAAGCCACCAACTTTTCCTTGTAGTTTTTGATATTCCGGCATTTAAGTAGATCATTTCTACCGTAATCATATGTATAAAATTGATTATCCCGTAAGGACAGTCATCTTGTTTACTTTAGCATAATTCTGGAAAACTTTAAAGGGAAAATATAAGATATGAAGATAACTGTTTCTCAAAGCTTAAGACCCATTTTAATTGAGAAAATGTCAAATATTCCATATCCTTGCATGTTATTCTCTTGGCTATAGAGTGAAAATCAGAATTATCTTAGGTATCACTAATCTGGAGGTTTTTTTTAACCTTCTAAGTGTGAATTTTTTGACAGGGTAGGGGTCAGGAGCATGTAGGTTGCTCTTTTCCATTGTACTCCAGGACATACTCAAAAGGTATCATCCCTTAATTTCAAGTTTTCTGAATAATCAAGTTGTGCTGGGAACCCATTCCAAATCCTTATTTCTTTATTTGAAGGCTCTCATTTTTTCCCTGTGTTTTTCTTTTCTTTTTTTAAAAAAAGATTTTATTTATTTGACAGAGAAATCACAAGTAGGCAGAGAGGCAGACAGAGAGAGAAGGGGAAGCAGGCACCCCGCTGAGCAGAGAGCCCGATGCGGGGCTTGATCCCAGGACCCTAAGATCATGACCTGGGCTGGAGGCAGAGGCTTAACCCACTGAGCCACCCAGGCACCCCTTCCTATGTTTTTCTTACTGATATTTGTTTTTCTCTTTTTGCTCCTGTTTGAAGGTACAATCACTGGTTTGATGGAATGGCTTTGCTTCACCAGTTCAAGATGGAAAAGGGCATGGTGACCTATAAAAGCAAGTTCCTTCAGAGTGATACATATAAGGCCAATAGTGTTCATGACCGAATTGTGATCTCAGAATTTGGCACATTGGCTCTCCCTGATCCGTGCAAGAATGTTTTTGAACGTTTCATGTCAAAGTTTGAGCTGCCTGGTAAGCAGCCTTTACTATACCCAGAATTTGTGGGTGATAGTGATGACTAGTTATGATATGCATCAATCTATATAAATACATACATTGAAGATTTTTTTTTAAATGTATTTATTTGACAGAGATCACAAGTAGGCAGAGAGGCAGACAGAAATAGTTTTTTTTTTGTATGAGAGGATGTTTAAACTGTGTTGTTGCTCTGATTGTGTGCTACAGTGCCTTGTGGTGTTTAACTCTGGGGTTTGGTTTCAGAAATAACTGACAATACCAATGTCAACTATGTGCGGTACAAGGGTGACTACTATGTTAGCACTGAGACCAACTTTATGAATAAAGTGGACATTAAAACTCTGGAAAAAACAGAAAAGGTAAAATAAAGGCTAAAAAAATGAATAAAATAGACCCTAAAATTTCTTTTCTTTCAGAATACTTTTTAGAGTAGTATATATCTGAAGAAGAAATTGAAGGGGCACCTGGGTGGCTCAGGCAGTTAAGTGGCTGGCTCTTGATTTCGACTCAGGTCCTGATTTCAGTGTCCTGGGATTGAGCCCTGTGTCTGTCTTCGTGCTTAGTAGGGAGTCTGCTTCAGGATTCTCTTTCTCTCCCTCTGCCTCCCTGCTAAAATAAATAAATTCTTAAAAAAAGACAATTCTAGACTACTGCTTCCTTAGTCCTAATATCTGAAGGCTATGGTAAAGGAGGGATAGAATAGTACAGATTTACTCTGGCCATTTCATGTTCTTCCTAGCTATTGGTAGAATTGGACTAGAGATTGTCTAGACCCATGCTGCATTCACTTAACACTTTAATTAAAAGTAAATAAAATTTTGGGGACACCTGGGTGGCTCAGTTGATTAAGCTGCTGCCTTCTGCTCAGATCATGATCCCAGGGTCCTGGGATCGAGTCCCGCATCGGGTTCCTTGCTCAGCAGGAAGCCTGCTTCTCTCTCTGCCTCTGCCTGACACTCTGCCTGCTTGTGCTCTCTCTCTCTGACAAATAAATAAATAAATAAAATTTTGGACCAGAATTTTAATTTTAATTCTTATTTTTTGTACTTTCCTATGATCTTGGGGAAAAATCCATATTGGATAATTGTTTTTGTCCATTTGTTGGTGGTGGTGGAGTTTTTTTGTTTGTTTGTTTATTACTTAGTCTCAGTTTCTTTAGTAGGAAAAATAATTTTGATTTCCTAGAGGTGAGATATTAGGGATTATATTATAGTTTTCCTGTTCTGTTTTAAAAATATTTGGCACATTCCTATTGCCTATGGGTCTAGGTAGAGATCTGCTTATGTAACATTTAAAAGTCCTGATGGTCTTAAATTTGCAGGTGGACTGGAGCAAATTTATTGCTGTGAATGGAGCAACTGCACATCCTCATTATGACCCAGATGGAACAGCATACAACATGGGGAACTCCTATGGGCCACATGGTAAAGTTGGAACAGAGGCCTTTTTAAAAATAATTGGAAGTCAGCTATCTTCTCAGGGTTTCATTATGGTTAAATTTGTAAGCCTACAGGAACTTAGTTTGAAAGGTTCAGAAAGAAATATCCAAACTGGTATAACTGAGCTTAAAGTATATAATTTACTGTGTTCTGTGGTCCTTGTGCACATAAGCTTAGCAACTGATTTGCTGTTTGACCTTTTCAGCATGACAAGTTTATATGTTCTGTTGTGCTTTTCATCTCACAGGCATTGTAGGGATTTTCAATATGTATTTCTCAAACTTGAATTTCTTAAGAGAGTCATATTGTAAGTACAAAAAAATATAGAATGCTGCAGCAAAGAGATATGGGGAAAGTATATTGTTTATCACATGGGAAGGAATTTATTTTTATCATGAGAGTAACACATATGGAGTAGGGTAAGGTTATAGTGTGGTTGAATTTCCAGCTGTTTATATCACATCTCTTTTCTCGTCATCCACATATTTTCCAGCTGCCTATCAATCTGCCACAGAAAGTTCTAATAGCTAATAATGATAGCTAACATTTATTGAGTGTGAATATCTAGTGTATGTTGGTGTTAAGCATTTTTCCGTGTATCTTGTCATTTAATCCTTATAACAAATCTCTGAGAAAGGTACTATTATTTCCCCCATTGTATAGACAATGGCAGTAAACCTTTGAGAAGTTTTAGGATACTTGCTTAGGCAAGCTTCTGAGTGTGTAAGATGAGTCTTGAGCCTGAATCACATCCAAAGTCACTTTGATAGACCATCTTAGTAATTATTCATTAATGAGTATGTTAGACTCTCAGAGCATGCAAATTCATGTTCCTGTAACCTGAGTACATGTCTCTCTGAAAAGAAATGGGTCAGGTGCCTGTGTGGCCCATTTGGCTGAGCAGCTGCCTTCGGCTCAGAGGTCATGATCCCAGAGTCTTAGGATTGAGTCCTGCATCAAGCTCCCTGCTCAGTGAGGAGTCTGCTTCTCCCTCTGACCCTCTCCCCTCCCATGCTTTCTCTCACTCTCTCTCTCAAATAAATAAATAAAATCTTGAAAAAACAAAAGAGAAATGGGTAGGTGTTAGATATTTCTATCTGTCTTAGCTGTCAATCTATCATCTATAACCTGTGAAACCTCCGTAGAGTTTAACTTTTGTGTAGGTTAATTTATAGTTTTGGTGAGTGAGTATTGGCTTTCTGCAGGTTGTTGGTCTCTACCTCTCGTATTTATACATGTGACGAATGTTAAAATGAATACTGCAGGTTTGTTTTTTACTGGCTCAAGGTACTGAAACTTTGTCACCCAGGTTTCTTTCTCATCTTTCTTCCCTGATCAAGGATAGGGTTGTATCCTTCAAAGCTGTTATAGAACACAGCAAATACCCTTATAGATAGGTAAAATGTTTCAGCAAATGGGTAAACTGACTCAGCAGTTTTTTTTGTCCATCCATCTATTTTGACCATTAAAAAAAGATTCCTTTTTAAAATGGTGTCTGCTCTATATACTTTTTTGGCCTGTTTTTTCTTCCCTTAGCAACATATTAAGATATCGTATTTAATTATTTCTTGTGTCGAGAAACATTTTGCCGAACTGGCTGCATGGAATTCTCCTAAGTAGGTGTACCTATCTTTTTAAAAACTATTTACTTGTTAATATGGTTGACAAAAAATATATTTCTTAATAAATTGACTCTATTAATCAAGTAATAACTTTGTAACTAGTTCATAATATGATAAAAACTGACCATTCTGAATTACATATTCTAAAATAAGTAGTCATGAGATCAGTGATTCTTAGCCTTTAGTGTGGCTAAGAATGTTCTGGAACACTTCTAGCAATATAGATTGCTAGGCTTTATCTTCAGAGATTTTGGTTTAGTAGATCTGAAATGGGGCCAAGAATCTGCATTTTAACCACCCCCTTATGCCTAGTCTTGGCACATGTGAACAAGGTCTCAGGTGATTTTGGTGTAAGTGACTTCTGGATCTTTGAAAAACCCTGTCCCCAGTCATCAGAGGCTGTCTTGTTACTTTGCCTCAATTTGCTCTTACACAAAGTCCTGAAGAGTCTTCCAGAGTTAGACTCACGGCATTGGGGAGGTCATTCTTCTGGGCTTTCCTCTGCTGGGTGTTTTCTGGGTATGTGTCTATCTTGCTTAGGGCTTCACAACTTGTGGTTAGAACAGTTCATTAACTAAGAGTGGTTAAATTTAGTGAATTGAGTCTTATCACTTAATCCAGCTTCTGAGATAGGCAGCTCTTCTCTATATCATCTCCTAACCTCAACTGAAACTGAATTTTCTTTCCTCTTCCCTCTCTTCCTCTTCCTTTTTACTTGATGATTTAGTCCAGTGAGGAGTTTTTGAACTGGAACTCAAATGTACATGTACCTGCAGGGAACTTGAATACTTAAGTTATATTTGGAGGAAATGTAGTTATTCTCATAATAAAGTGCTTGCCAGTAATTTCTATGTTTAAGAAGTAAAAAGCTTTTAATTGTTTTAGCCTTTCCATATTTTTTTTAAAAAGATTTTATTTATTTATTTGACAGACAGAGATCACAAGTAGGCAGAGAGGCAGGCAGAGAGAGACGGGGTGCGGGAAGGAGGCTCCCCGCAGAGCAGAGAGCCAGATGCGGGGCTCGATCCCAGGACCCTGGAATCATGACCTGAGCCGAAGGCAGAGGCCTCAACCAACTGAGCCACCCAGGCGCCCCATAGCCTTTCCATATATATATATTTTTAAAGATTTTATTTATTTATTTGACGGAGAGATCACAAGTAGGCAGAGAGGCAGGCAGAGAGAGAGGGGGAAGCAGGCTCCCTGCGGAGCAGAGAGCCTGATGCGGGGCCTGATCCCAGGACCCTGAGATCATGACCTGAGCTGAAGGCAGAGTCCCAGCCCACTGAGCCACCCAGGCGTCCCTAGCCTTTCCATATATTTTTAAACGACTTTTAAAAATGCACAAAAATGGGGCACCTGGGTGGCTCAGTGGGTTAAAGCCTCTGCTTTCGGCTCAGGTCTTGATACCAGGGTCCTGGGATCGAGCCCTACATCGGGTTCTCTGCTCAGCGGGGAACCTGCTTCCTCCTCTCTCCCTGCCTGGCTCCCTGACTACTTGTAATCTGTCTATCAAATAAAATATTTTAAAAAAAATGCACAAAAATCCTCTAAACATTAATCAATCCAGCTAGTTTTTAGTACTAATTAAGTATATGTAATCAGTTAGATGGTAATATGATACTCTTGAACTATAGAGCTTGTCTTTTATCACTTTTATAACTCATCACTGTTTATATATCATGAGTGCTCAGAACACATCTATATCCCCAACTCACACCTCTCCAGTATTTTATATCCAGTTGCTTACTCGGTGTTTTTAACAAGATGTCTAATAGGCATTACAAAATTAATTTATCTAAAAACTAAACTTCTGAAATTGTTCCCTAGATTTTTTCTGGTTAAAGTATTCCCCATTTGGGTTGATCCTTCATCCTTCCAGTTGCTCAGGATAATTTTGGAATCATCCTTCCCATCTGTCTCTGTCACATCCATATCTAGTTGGTCAAAAAGCAATTGCAGCAGTGCCTTCAAAATAAGTAAAAAATCCAACCACTTCATATGACCTCTACTGCTGGCACTCTGGTGTGAGCCCACCACCCTCTCTCATGTGAATTGTTGTAATAGCATCTTAACGGGTCTCCGTGCTTGTCTCCCACGTCAGCTCATGCTCAGCGTATCAGCTAGTTATCCTTTTAACCCACCCACCGTGTCTCCTTAGATTCTTCTCCTTGTTTACTATAACAGGGCCACACTGGCCTCCTTACTGTTATTTGAACACTCCAGACTTACTCTTGATTGAGAATCTTTGCATTTACTCTTCTCTCTTCCTGGAATGTGATTCTCCAGGTGTCCTCAAGGCTCTCTTTCTCACCTCCTCTGGTCTTTCCTCAAATGTCACCTTCTTAGTCAGGCCTTCTCAGATCACCATATCGAATATTGCAAAGAGTGGTCTCCATCTTACTCCTGATCCCAGTTCCCTGTTTTTATTTTTCTTTGTAGTTCTTAGTTCTTACCATCATCTCATACTTTATATTTTTACTCATGAATGCTTTATTTGGGCTTTATCAGAGAAGAGTCTTTTGTATATTTGCACACTGCTGTATAGAACTGTCTGGAAGATAAACTTAGGATACTCAGAAGAGTGCCTGGAATATAGCTGGCACTCAATAAGTTGTTGCTGAATAAATGAGTAGAGAACTGTATGGTTATTTTGTTCCAAAAGAAGCTCAGTGATTGCAAAATTCTGTAGGCTATCCATCCGGTTTTTCAGGACCAGCACTGGAAACTTTAATACCAGAAATATAATTTGAGGTGATCTCAGTATTTGTTTATTCATTGAATAACTTTAAAAAATGTTGTTAATTAACCTGTCAATAGCTATTTGTACTGTGCCTGATGAATGCTAAGTCCTTGCTTGGTACTGAGGTTGCAAAGAGGAATCAGTTTCTGCCCTTGAAGAACTCACCAGTGTACTGGAAAGGAGATAAACAAGCACAAAATTATAGTTCAGTAAGATAAGTACTGTAACTATATAGGATATAATCAGGGCATAGAGGAGGGGCACCAAATACCTTTGGGGTGGGGAAGACTCAGGGAGTGCCGCTTGAGGAGTGGTTGCCTGAGCTGATTCTTGACGAAGCAGTAAGATGAACGATTACATGAATGAAGGTGATTGCATGGATGCATTGATGAGAAAGGATGAGACAGAACTCAGAGAGACCCCAGGGATCCAGAGGACTGGAGAAGAAGAAGGGGGTATAGAGGCAAATGGAGACTGTAGTTGTAGGGATGGGGGAGTGGGGAGGGGACAAGTAGAATTTGAGGAAATTCCTGGCTGGTACCTAATCTTTTCCTGTAGAGAATGAGTTCATCTTCAAGGAGTGAGAGGGTAACCTTTTGAGAGCATTAAAATGCAGTAAACGTAGCTACTAATCATGAAAAAAAAATGCAGTAAACTGTTGATTGATTACTTTGTGTGTATTGCTTTAAAACATTCCCTGATGTTTTATGAAAGTTAAGAAACTTTCATAAAATTAGTATTTTTTTTATCCAAGACTTTGTTTGAAATAGCCTTTTATGAAATATGGATATCAGGCATATATTGTATAAATCTCTTAACTGCTTTTGTGTAGTCCATGAATGTCAGGGTTATCTTTTATTCTAGAATGTGTGTAAAACAAGACAGGACTCTGTTTTCCAGGTTCTTGCTATAATGTTATTCGGGTTCCTCCAGAGAAGGTGGATCGTGGGGAGACAATCCATGGAGCCCAGGTGATATGCTCTATTGCCTCTGCAGAGAGGATGAAACCTTCTTACTATCATAGCTTTGGTAAGGCCAGAGATAAGGTAAATTATAGTGGCATCTGCCTTAATGTTGGTATAGCAGAGGAACTGTTTTGGGCAAATACTGTATCTATACAGCTTCTCAAAGTATGCTGATAATGAGACCAAGGCTGCATTTTAATGCCAGTGAAGTTTATTCTGTTTAGTCGCATACTTCTTATCCTGGCCAAATGACTGCTTAAAAAGACATATTTATTTTAGTACTAGCAACTACTTAAAAATTGACAACATCAAGATTGAACCATAATGTAAATTATGGACTTTGAGTGCTTCTGATGTGTCCTTATGGGTTCACCAGATATAGCAAATGTACCAACCACTCTGGTGGGGGGTGTTGATAATAGGGAGGCTCTGCCTGTCTGCGGACAGAGGGTATATGACAAGCCTCTGTATCTTCCTTTTACTTTTGTTACAAAATTAAAAATGCTCTAAAAAAAGTAAAGTCTTAATTTAAAAAAATCATTTGACCGTAAAAAATTTGACAGAATTCAAAATTTTAGGTAACTTTAAGCCACAGGTAATAATCATACATGAAAAAGTCTTGATTATGTTTCTTGGGAGAAATTTTTATTCTGTTTCATTGCTTCAGCTCTTTCTTGGAATATTTATTTTCTACATTCTAAACTTTTATAGCCAGCCTCATCCTGAATCCTTACCTTCAGTATAAATAGCAAATGGAATACAGAATAAACATCTCGATCACAAATGATGCTTTAATAGTATGCTTCTTTACTTTGTTCCAAAATAATTTGAAAAGAAAAATAAGAAAGATAAAAAGCAAGCTGAGGGCACTCACCCCAAGCTGTTCTAAGCAGTTCCCTATTTTAGGTAGAAACAGGAAATATGTAAAGCAAAGCTGGGAAATAGTGAAGGATTATTTCTGGCTGGCTTTTGCTTAGGTCAGCAGTACTATGTCCAGGCATTCAGATAAGTCCCTGTAACTGTCACATTTCAGAGAACTCTTATTTGCCAGATAACATTTTATTATTTGCTGGAACCTTTTAGGAATGACAAGGAACTATGTAATCTTCATTGAACAGCCTCTAAAAATGAATCTGTGGAAAATGATCACTTCTAGAATTCGGGGAAAGGCCTTTTCAGATGGAATAAGCTGGGAACCCCAGTATAACACACGGTTTTATGTGGTGGATAAGAACACTGGACAGGTGGAGTATTTTGAGTATATTCATCATGAAAATGATTGGACATAAAGACACATTTTCTTGTGGTTGATTTTTACCTTTCCTGGCATTGCTTGCGCAAGCCTCTCTTAATCAAGGATATTACCTTCTTCTGTAGAGTAGGTATGGCTAGCTCACTTATTAGTTAATACAGTGAGTTCTGCATATTAGAAAGTTGTAAGAAATGGTTTTACACTTTTAATTATCTGCCTTAACTAAAATGGCATGTAGGAAAACTTCACATTTTAGACGGATTTTTCCACATCGTAATATTTGCTAAGGAGAATGTTGTTCATACAGAGGTCGTGTAACTTTTGCACTGTTACTTTAATTGCTTGCTTCTGTGGCTTCTTGATATGTAAATGTGATAATCCTACCAAAGTCCAAGATGTGTTGGTTAAATGCCTTTCTATACTCCTGGTTAGTAGTTCTATTATATTTGTCTCCTTTTAGTCTCTTTAAAGAGATAATATCCTAGATTTACTGTACCCTAATTACATTACAAGAGTCCTATTTTTGGTAATGAGTGCATTTTTTTCAAAGCATTCATCATCAGCTAATTAGTAGCAGTATTTTCTATTTAATCATATAAGATAGAATCCAGGATTTATTTATCCCTCAAAACATTGGACCATACTTCATCAGGACTTTTAAGTTTGTTGTAATCGTTGATTGGTTTGTATCAGATAGCCCAGTTCATTGTTTAATATGAGATGTGACAGCTAAACAAGGATGCTTAAATCAAAATGTCTGTTTCTACGTTCCAAATTCTACTTTTTACATTTACTAGGCCTGTCATTTAAAGGGGAGGGAATCTTTTTAATTTAAACTGTGGGTCTGTACCCTAAAAAAAAAAAAAGAAAAGAAAAACCAAAATACATCTTTTTCGCTGTTTGTATTTTCCCCCGCAGCTTCTTCCAGGAATGTACTACAGTAAACCTTTTGTTACTTTTCATCAAATCAATGCCTTTGAGGACCAGGGCTGTGTTGTACTTGATTTGTGCTGTCAAGATGATGGAAGAAGCCTGGAAGTTTACCAACTACAGAATCTCAGGAAAGCTGGGGCAGGGCTTGATCAGGTAAACATCTTTGATTTGTCAGGTTGGCTTTGGAATTAGCTGTTTCTCTTGCTTCTTTGGCAGATAAGGAGAATGGTTTTGAAGCATTGAAGACACAGCTTTGTCATTTACTAATTTAATACTTAAAAATAATTTGAAGTACTTACTTAATACCTAATAAATAAAAAGGATAGTAAAGAAAACCAAGAGATGGATTGCAGACAATCCAAGAACTCTGGACACTGTAACTCTACCATATTCCCAATTTATACATTACTGTTGTTGTATATTTTAATTTTCTCTCTATCAAACCCTACAAGGCAGTATTGCTTTATGTGATCATGGTTCCCCATACTATCCATTTACCCACATCTGTACCTTTCAGTTGCTCTTAATTCCTCCATGTCTTGTGAGCTTCCATGTGGAATCATTTTCTTCCTGACAGAAGAATATTTTTTAGTATTTCCTTTAGTTCAGATATGCTGCTGATGAAATCTTTATTTTTGCCTGTAAAAAAAAGTGTCTTTATTTTACCTTCTTTCTTGGAGGATGTTTTTATTGGATAAAGAATTTTAAGTTGTTAGTTATTTTCTTTTGACACTTAGAGATATTTGATTGTATTCTGATTTCTCTTGAGAAATTAGTAGTCAGTCTAAGCTTTGCTCCTTTGAAGTTGATCATTTTTCCTCCTCTGATTTTAAAATCTTCTCTTTGATTTTCTGTAGTTAGTCCTTTGATATCTCTCAATATGGCTTTCTTTTTGTTTATTTTATGTGGGTGTTTTTAGGAATACTTGAATCTATGGTTTGATGTCTTTCATTTGTTTTAAAAAATTTCACCTGTTATTTCTTCAAATATTGCATTTGGGAAATCCTTTCTCTTCTGCTTGGGACTGCAGTATACATATGTCACTCCTTTTCACTCTGTCCATCTGTTGCTTATGTTCTGTTTAGTATTTATCATCCATGTGTCTCTCTAGGCATCTCGTTTTGGATATTTTCTTATCTTTCTTACAGTTCATTTTTTCTTCAGCTTTGTCTTTTCTGCTATTAAACCCTGCTACTAAGTTCTTAAACACTTTGCATTTTCCAGTTTTAGAATTTTAATTTGGTTCTCTTTTATAATTTCTAGTTCTCTGCTACATGCTCAGTTTAAGAGGATTTCCTCCAACATATTCAGAATACTTAAAGTCTGATAGCTTCTATGATCTGGATCCCTTGTGGCTTTGTTTCTGTTGTTTGTTATCTTGTTATCTTGTTTAGTTTTGTTTTTTAATCATGCTCTCTCATCTTTTCATGTGCTCGCTAATTTTTATTGCATACAGAATATTGTGTTTGAAAAATTGTAGAGATATTTTGAGATCCAGGATGATATTATGTTCCTCCAGAGAAAATTTTATTTGCTTCTGGCAGATTGCTAGAGTGTATGATTGGTTCCAGAGAGTCTTCAATCTACTTTCAGGGATTGAAATATTTTGAAGCAGGTATTGTCCCTGAAAGAGATGGACTATTCCTTGTTTATTCTTACTCTTAGGTGCTGACTTAAGGGGTCCTGACCCAAAGAACTAGGGGTTTATCAGGGCTTCTCCTTTTTGGCAGTCATTTAACTCCTCCTTTTGTCCCCCTATTTCACCAAAAGTATGAAAATCTCTACCCACTGGGGTCAAGTGGTGGGGGAGTTATCTTTAAAAATAGGTAGCATGAAGGATCTTGGTGGTGATTTTATATCTTGAGTGTGGTGGCGATCACATGCATTTACATGATAAAATTGCATGGAACTAAATACACACACACATGAGTGTGTGTTGAACTGGTGAAATCTGGATGAAATTGGTAAATTTTAAAATAAAAATATAAATTTTCCAGTTGTGATATTGTACTGTAGTTATGCACGATATTATCATTGGTGAATCTAGATGAAGGATACATGTGATCCCTCTGCATTATTTCTTTTTTATGTGACAAAATATACATAACATTAAAAAAAAACATTTCAACCATTTTTAGGTGTTCAGTGGCATTAGTACATGAACGGTATCGTGCAGCCATACCCACTGTCCATTTCCAGACTTTTTCATCACCCCTAACGCTACCCATTAAATAACAAGTCCCTATTCCTTCCTCTCTCCAGACTTTGGGAGCCTCTATTCTACTTTCTGTTTCTATGCATTTGCCTACTCTGGATACCTAATATAAATGGAATCAGACAAGATTTATTTTTTGTGTGTTGGCTTATTTTATTTAGCATAATCCTTTCAAGGGTCATCCATGTTGTAATATGTATCAGAATCTCATTCCTGTTAAAAGTTAAGTATTTCTTTGTATATCTGTATTATATTTTCTTTATTCATCTGTTGGTCGACATTTGGGTTTTTTTTAACCTTTTGACTATTGTGAATAATGCTGTTATGAACGTTGACATACAAATATCTCTTTGAGTCCCTGCTTTGAATTCTTTTTGTATACCTGAAGTGGAGTTGCTGGATCTTATGATAATTCTATATCTAACTGTTTTGAGGAACTGCAGACTGTTGTTCACGGCAGCCATGCCTTGCACAGGGGTCCAGTTTCTTCACAGTCTGACCAGCACTTGTCATTTTTGTTTTTGATTCTGTTTTTGTTTTCTTTCTTTCTTTCTTTTTTTTTGACAATAGCTGCCCTAGTGAGTGTGAAGTAGTATCTCGTGGTTATTTATTTATTTAAGATTTATTTATTTATTTATTTGAGAGAGAAGGAGAACATGAGGGAGAAAGGTCAGTGGGAGAAGCAGACTCCCTGCTAAGCAGGGAGCCCGATGTGGGACTCGATCCCGGGACTCCAGGATCATGACTTGAGCCAAAGGCAGTTGCTTAACCAACTGAGCCACCCAGGTGCCCTCGTTGTGGTTTTGATTTGTATTTCTCTAAGGACTAATGATGTTTAGCATCTTTTCATGTACCTATTGGCCATTTGTATATTTTTGGCGAAATGTTTCTTCTAGTTTCTTGCCCATTTTTTAATCAGTTGTTTATTTTTCTGTATTATTTCATGCCAATCTGCAGTGATCTGAAGATTAAAAAGTTTAATTAAAAAATTCTTTCATTTTGTCAACCTTTCAGCTGTCTTTTCCTGGAAGCAGCTGATATCCTGAGGGAACAAATTTCCCTCAGTATCTTGTTTACCTGTGGGCTTCCTTCTCCCTCCAAATCTCTGCCCTACTGATGATCTTCACTGCCCTTTTGGCTCACCAATGCCTTTGCCCAGCTGTTCTCAACATTTGTTCAGCTTCTTTAGCTATTCTCAGCGGGACAGTTGATCCACATTACCTAATTCACCATTACTGGCAGTCTCTTTTTGTTGAGCTATGGTTTTACAAAAGGAAAAAAAAATGTTTAAATAAATTTAAAATTAATTTTAAAAACTCTAACTCTTTGTGAAGCTTAAAAATAGCACTAAATCTTTTACTCAATAGAAATACTTGTGTGTGAGATGAAGATGATATGTACCAGGTGTATGAGGGGAAAATGGCACAGTTTGCCCTCATCTTACAGTATTTCAAGAGAGGAAAACGTGCGTAAAGCATTCTTATTGTCAGGAAAAAAAAAATACACTTATTTTGTTAGAGTCTCCTGCTTAAACATGACCTCTGCAGGGAAGTTGTGTTGGGGGTCCTCAGAGCCACCTTTGGTTTGATAATTCACTAGGATGGTTCACAGGATTAGAAAAATCAGCAAATGAAAAGGTGCATGGGATGAAGTCTAGAGAAAACCACCCGGTACACCCTTCCAAGTCCTTTCCAGTGGAGTCACATAGGACACGCCCGATTTCTCTAGCTACATGTGATAACCTATGTAAAATGTTGTGTGCCAGGGAAGCTGATTGTCCAGGGTTTTGTTGGGGATCAGCATATAGGCACAAAGCCCTTACACACCCTCAGTTAGCAAAGCTCCATATGCTCACAGGGCAGCAATGTTCATTATAAATCACACTATTATTAGAAACTGTCTGGACAAACTAGTACAGTGTGACTCAAGACCTCAAGCATGCAAAACCACTCTTGGAAGACAGAACATTCCAAGACCTCAGTTCTCAGGTGCCAGCCAAGGACCAATCATGAAAACAGACCTTTCTTGAGAATGTGCCACATTTTAGCAACCCAGTCCTACTAAGTTAATGCTTTTCCATGCAGAGATATATTATGATTAAACATGAAGAGGGAAGCACTCTGTTACTCTGTAGGCTCTCACCCTGCAGTAAGTTTCTTACTGGTACTTATTACTATCAGACCTTGGGCTATGTAATCATTTGTTTATTTGACACTAATTCAATAATATGTATTTTAATTCTTACTTATTATCATCCATTCTGCACTAGAATGTGAGTTCCATGAAGCCAAAGACTTTGTTCACTGTTCAATTCCCAGAGTCTAAAACAGTGCTTTGCCTATCGTAGGTACTCAACAGATATTTGTGGAATAAATGAATAAATGAAAATGATCACTTATGTAATTACTTAGGAATGCCAGTAAAGTTGACTGGGTATAAATTATAGGGACATGCTGTTATCCCATGGGTGACATCTTCTCATCTATTTCTTTTTCTCTCCTGAACAGGTCTATAATTCAGTAGGCAGATCTTTCCCTCGGCGGTTTGTTTTGCCCTTACATGTCAGTTTGAATGACCCTGAAGGAGAGAACCTCAGCCCATTGTCCTATTCTTCAGCTAGTGCTGTGAAACAAGCTGATGGAAAGGTATGCTTTGAAAGGACATTAGATGGACTTTGAATTTTAGTCATGTTACTTTATTCCTTGGCTGTTCTCCACAATGTTTGGTCCCAATAAGTCTGAAAACATTCAGCTGAGCAGGTTAAGGTCACAAGGACTGTAGGGTAAGAACGGACTGTAGGGTCACAGTGGGAGGGAGCACTGTGTTTACCTTTCCTTTTTGTGTTTTCAAACAGATAGGTGCAGTTTTCTAATTTTGTGGCATGTCTAAGTATTTGAGATTCGTATTGATTATCTTCACCTTTTAGGTAATTTGCACTCACCATACACATGTTACTGTGTAGCTCTCAGTGTTTCAGCTTTAGTAGAATAAAAAGCCCACTTCCCTCTTGTATGCCATTTGACAGCTTAGTCATAAAACCTGATGATCTTTTTTTTTTTTTTTTTTGAGAAAGAGAGTGCGTGTGGGCAAATGGGGGGTGCAGAGGGATAGAATCTTTTTCTTTTTCTTTTTTTTAGTTAATATCTACTGTATTAGTTTCAGAGATAAAGATAAGTGATTTATCAGTTGCATATAACACCCAGTGCTCATTATATCACATGCCTCCCTTCATGTCCATCACCCAGTTACTCCATCCCCCCAGCTCACCTCCCCACCAGCAACCCTCAGTTTGTTCCCTATAGTTAAGAGACTCATATGGCTGGTCTACCTCTCTGATTTCATCTTATTTTATTTTTCCTCCCCTTCCCCTATGATTCTCTGTTTTGTTTCTTAAATTCCATATATGAGTGAAATCATATAGTATTTGTCTTTCCCTGACTGACTTACTTCATTTAGCCTAATACCCTCTAGTTCCATCCACTTCATTGTAAATGGCAAGATTTCATTCTTTTTGATGGCTAAGTAATATTCCATTGTGTGTGTGTGTGTGTGTGTGTGTGTGTGTATACATATTTACCACATCTCCTTATCCATTCACCTGTTGATGGACATCTTGGCTCTTTCCATGTGGACATTGTTGCTATAAACATTGCGGTGCATGTACCCCCTTTGAATCACTATGTTTGTATCCTTTGGATAAATACCTAGTAGTACAGTTGCTGGGTTATAGGGTAAGCTCTATTTTTAACTTTTTGAGGAACAGCCATACTATTTCTTAGAGTGGTTGCACAAGTTTGCATTCCACCAACATTGTAAGAGGGTTCCCCTTGGAGAGAGAAAATCTTTTTTTTTTAATATTTTTTTAAAGATTTTTATTTATTTGAAGAGAGAGAGAAATCACAAATAGGCAGAGAGGCAGGCAGAGAGAGGGGGGGAAGTGGGCTCCTTGCTGAGCAGAGAGCCTGATGTGGGGCTTGATCCCAGGACGCTAAGATCATGACCTGAGCCGAAGGCAGAGGCTTAACCCACTGAGCCACCCAGGCACCCCGGAGAGAGAAAATCTTAAGCAGGCTCCACACTCATTGCAGAGCCTGACGTGGTGCTCATTCTCACAACCCTGAGATCATGACCTGAGACAAAATCAAGAGTCAGATGCTTAACTGACTGAGCCACCCAGGTGCCCCAAAACCTGATAATCTTTTTTGCATTCATATATATGATGGAAAGAGGAACAGTGGGGAAAAAAATTACTTAGAATCTGAGTTCCCAAGCCCTGTCACAAACTCTCAGCACCTTCACTGACCTACCCTGCATAAAATAAGTGAGAAAGTAAGCAATTACTCCAGATCTTTTTGTGACCCCTTTTAGATTTGGTGCTCTTATGAAAATCTACATCCCGAGGATCTAGAGGAGGAAGGAGGTGTTGAATTTCCCCAGATCAACTATGGCCAATTCAGTGGCAAAAAGTATCGTTTCTTCTATGGCTGTGGCTTTCAGCATTTAGTGGGGGATTCTCTGATCAAGCTTGATGTGGTGAATAAGACACTGATGGTAATGAAAATCTTTTTCCCTTTCTGAATTCTTTTAAAAAAATATTTATTTGAGAGAGACTGAGAGAGCATGAGTGGGCTGGGGAGGGGGAGAGGGAGAAGGAAAAGCAGACTCCTGCTGAGCAGAGAGCCTTATCCAGGACCCTGAGATCATGACCTGAGCTAAAGGTAGATGCTTAACCGACTGAACCTCCCAGGTGCCCCTTCTTTTCTGAA
Organism: Taxidea taxus jeffersonii; assembly: GCA_003697995.1. Taxonomy (NCBI): domain Eukaryota; kingdom Metazoa; phylum Chordata; class Mammalia; order Carnivora; family Mustelidae; genus Taxidea; species Taxidea taxus. Next base: position 21,706 of record ML103649.1, on the reverse strand, counting down.
TTTTTAAAAGACCTGTTCTGCACTTTGAATTAGTTTCTGTTTTGTTAAAGTAGCTCTTGAGATTCTTTAATATTTAGGCAGCTCAGCCATTTACTTTTATTAAGTTTGAGAACCATGGAATCATCTAGGCGAGGGGTATATGCTGTCTTGGGAATCTTAAATGAATGACAAGCCCAGAAAAACAAGTCTCTGGTGTTATTTTTAGAGAAATCGTGGGGTTCAGGTTGTTGGGACACTTATATTTCAGGTCTATGGGAAATTATAATTGCACAAATTGTGTTTGGTGGTGATGGAGTCTGCAGCTGCAAAAGTACTCCTCACCCCAACTCAGTGAGCCTGATTCTCTAACTGTTGGAATATTGTACTGACCCATATTCATGTTGGAAGTGACAAAAGCCATAGAAAGCTTCCTGCTCATAACTAGCTTTCTATCAAATACTTTTTTGGGGGGACTTCTAGATTTGGAGAGAAGATGGCTTTTACCCGTCGGAACCTGTGTTTGTTTCTGCACCAGGAACCAGTGAAGAAGATGGTGGGGTTATTCTCTCTGTGGTGATCACCCCCGACCAGGTAGATGTATTTCCCCATCACTAGTCAAAGAGGTAGCAGTGAGCCTTCTGAGGATTTTATTGAGTGATGCTGTCAGTTTTTGATTCCAGTGCAGCACGTTCTCCCTTTTCCTCCTCTCCTCATATGTACATACTCTTTTATTATAATCTGTGCCTTATTATTTAAGGTTCTATTTATAGAATCATCCTCATAATATACATTTGCATAGAAATTCATTTACAGACGACTTTCACACATGTTACCTTATTTACTCATCAGAACAGCTTTGTTAGATACCATTTTACGGATGTGGAATTTGTAACTTAGAGAAGTTGGGAGAGCTTGTGTCAGATCTCATAACGGTAAAGCCTGTGTTTAAATCTCAGTCTTCTGACATCTAGTCTGATGTTCATGCCACCATCTGTGCTGCTGGTTTCATCCGAGTGCCCCACAAGTCTAATGTGGTGAGCCCTGGTGTCTCAATCATTGATATCTTAACTTCTTGTCGAAGGCAGTCTTGTGGCATATAGGTTGAGTACCAGCTTTATGGCTGGTTGAGTACAAGTTATTAGCGGTTGCCTGGGGTGTAGGTTTCTGAGGCTTTTTAAGGGTTTGGTGAGAAAAGTGCCATGATCGATTACTAATATCTGTCATGGGCTTAGGAGGACTTTGTCCTCATACCATGTACTTGCCACTCCTATAATTACACCAGGGCAAATATCAGTCTGCCTTGTAATGCTACCCTTTGTACAGCTCCAAAGTAACACAAAATGGAAGCATTTCTAATTTGGAAGAAAAAATTCCTGTGTCTCTTAGGCGATTGAAAAGGGGCAGGTAACAAGATCCTTAAACTCCAAGAGATTCTAAGAAGGTAATTAATATAAACAACTTAATTCCTTCACTCTAAGTATGAACTTCTTCAGCCATAATGTCCTTCTCAGGCTTGTCTGGCCATTCAGCAAACATTTAGTGAATGAATGGGTAGTCAAGTTAGAGTGTTAGGTGCTGAGGATACAGAGGAAGAGGCATAAGACACGATCAAAAGAATTTTCAGTATTGTCTTTCTGTTCTAGAATGAAAACAATTTTCTCCTAGTCTTGGATGCCAAGAACTTTGAAGAACTGGGCCGAGCAGAAGTGCCTGTGCGAATGCCTTATGGGTTCCATGGTACCTTTGTAACAGTCTGATGGAACAACTTGAAACACCTGGAAACTAGCTTTTAAATGAATGCGCTCTGTACAAAAGGGAGAGCAAAAACGGCACCTTCCCTTCCAAACCATAGACACCCAGTTTAAAAATTTCTATTAAAAACAGAATTCTTGAGATAATAATGGTTTTATAGTTTCTTAGAGCTCTTTCTTAAAAACATTAAGCAAGTGTTAATACAACCTTTTGAAGAGAGTTTTAAATTTATATTTACTAGATAGATCTTCCACTAGTTAATAAGAATACATGAAAGGAAAAGTAGAGCTGTGTCATTACTACCACCAGATAGCGTGGGTGACACAGGTCCTCACACTTGAGAGGGAAAAATACAAATAATCAAATCAAATACAAAATAAGATAGTAAAATATGAGCTCTAAAAAGCACCTCGTTTTTTCCGTCACAGCCTGCCTATTAGCACGGGTTCTAGGGCTTACAGAGGAGAGGAAGCCAGCTGTGTCAGGCTCAGAGGCTTTCTTCCAAACTGGTTTTCTGCTGTCTACAGACACCACAGCAGTTGAACCACCAACTGCCACCTTTTGCCCTGCCCCCAGCTCAGCCTTAGGAAGGTATTGTTTTGTGGAACTAAAATCAGGCATTTCTTCTAATCTCCATGTGTATAGTTCTCCAGAAATTGGTAAATCAGTAGTTCTTCATTCAGTTGGGCAACAGGTGGCACTAGAGGCCATATAATCTCCCCATTTCTAACCACCCCACGCCCAGTTTTACCAACAGCCCAAATCCCCCTACATCTGTCACTTAAACCACACTCTTCAAGATCTCGTCTTCCCTTTTCCTTCAGTTATACTTCCTCCCTCTGCTTAACTCCAGCCTGGGGCCAGTTAAGCCTCCTAGATGCCTAGTTTGGGGCATCTGTGAACTCAGGCTCATACACAGCCCCAGACCAGCATAGCCAGTTTCTTCCCAGTATCTTCAGGAGTTATCACAGACATCATAAACCTTGTCCTTTTCAGTGAAGTGTCCCCGCAGGTACAAAAATGCCACAGGTAATGGCTTATGTTGTGGCAATAAAGTGAAAGTTCTAAGTTTTGTGTCTGGCTTGATGAAACACAGAACAAAAGGAGCGGGTATCAGAATGACGGGAAGATGTCTAAATACAGCTAGTACAGAAGATATGGGAACTTCAAGGCTGAAGTCATTGTAAGAGAACGTAAATATATCTCACAGAAATCCTCAAAAAGGCATTGTACTCCCCCAGACCAGACATGGAAGATTGTTTTAGACCTTATCTGGATCTAAAGGGTGGAGAAGATTCTAGCTGACTTCTGTGAAGTATGCAGAGCTGATAACATCTTTCCTCTATAAATTCCATCCTAATCATAGAGTGAAGTTCAAACATATAAAGGTAAGCGGTATAATTAAAAGATTTTGGCCCAAGGATGCCCAAATTCTGCTGAGGTTCTTGAAGGAGAAGACAAAAAAGAATCAATGGTATTTTGTAGTATGCCTATGCCTGTAATCCAGTGTAGACAGTTCTGGTAAAATTGAGTGAGCATATGACTAAGTTTCAAAGCCTAGGCAGGGCCTCTTCCTGTCCCTAAGCCCAACTTGTAACTCATCAGTGTCCAGAGACTTCAGGAAAGGGAGTATGTGGTGCATAAGGAAAGGGGAAAGGGACTAGGGCTTCTTCTTGTAACTTTCTCTTAACTAATTACACCTGCAAAAGCCCTATTCCAAATAAAATCACATTTTGAGGTACTGGGGGGTTCAACACATTAATTTGGGGGGACATGGTTGAATCCATAAAGGATCACTGAGGGTTAATTAGGTAAGTATCCTTAATAAAAACATTTAGAGAGCTCTGCAAATGTAATGCCATATTTTACTGAAGTAACTATAGCAATTTCTCAGAAATTCCTTTGGTTTGTATTTTGATTCTTAAGACTTCATTTGGGATGAGTCATGTATTTTATCCCTCAGTGCCCGGGAAATACTGTTTTATTGTAAGTTATCTTGGATGAGTAATTCACTTATCTGTGACCATAATTTCATGCAGACAGAGTATGTAGCTGGAGACAGGAGACATTTGAGAGAAATCACCATTTGGGGACCGTATGCCTGCCACTCTCATGATTTAATCTATCCTTCCCAGTATCTGGAACACTGCCAGCCTCATGGTTAGCTTTAAGTATTTAGTGAGCTAATAAATGGAGAAAAGAGGTGCATAATACTGGAACTACAAGTAGTTTGGATATTCCTTATTAGTAGGTGTGAGGAAACAGGATTGGTTCACTCCAGAGGTGTCAACATAGGACAGAGAATCGCTAATGTGTGTGTGTGTTCACGACTGCATGTGTTCACACTGTGATAAATGGCTTCATGTGTGTGGATGATAAAGCTTGAGAATTTTCCTCAGTAAGAAGAATCTTTACAACAGCCTCAAAGTAGTGTTTCCGGAAGCCAAGTGCTCCCACACGTGCTCTGAAATTCCCGTTCCCTTTAGGTTATAAGTAGATTGGCCCTAGGCTCAGCCAGTGGAGGTTATTGTAACTAGGGCTTTCTGGAAGGGAGTGGCAGGAGCAACTCAAAGAGCTCCCTCCAGTACGCAAAGTGTGCCCAGGCCTACTTGGCCGAAGGCCCCGCAGTCAGTATAATGAAAGACACTAAGGTCCCACCCACCTTTTCCGACCAGCGGCTGGGAGGTTTGCCTAGCTAATCCCAACTCCGCCTATCCAAGAGGCTCACAGTACGGGACGCCTTACTGCCTCCAGACCAGCAGAGGGAGCCAGTCGCAGCGCGGAGCCGAGAGTGCGTCCCAGGACACCGGCCGCACTGCGCAGCCGCGGGACGCCTTGCCGTCCAGCCCCGCCGCCAGCCGAGGGAGGAGGCGAGGCGATGAGCATGGCGGGAGCCGGCGAGAGCGGGCGCACCCGGGCGCGAGTGTCCCGCCTCGTCTCCTTCAGCGCGACCCACCGACTCCACAGGTGGGGGTGCGCCCACAATGCCCACGTGGGGTGCGGGAGTGCAGGTGTGAGAACCGACGCGCGCCCCTGGCCGCCCTGGTGCCACGGTGACGGTGACCGCTGGAGTCGACCAGAGGAGGCCGTGGGGGCGCGGTGACAGAGCCGACCGCCGAGGGTACGAAGGCTCCCCGCTGGCTCGGTGCCGTGGAGCAGCTCCGGGGTCGCTCACGTTCCCTAATGGAGCGCGAGGGGTTGCAGTAGCTCCCACAGCAGTTCGCCTAGCCCGGGTGACACAGTGTCAGGGAACATTCGGCAAGTGTGAGGTGCCAGGAGCGCCAGCCATCGTCACCAGTACCACTACAGCAACCTACGTGTATACCCTTCTTACCACAGGTGTCATGAACCCAGGCGTTCCCTTTCCTAAGGCAGCCCTGAGAGCAAGGAGCATTGCCGGGATTTGGACCCGGAGCATGGACTGCTTGACTGCATTGAGGAGTTGATGTGAGGGAGTTGTGCCTCTCATTAGCAAGCTCCGCTCTCAGTATACGTCTCCGTGTCTGTAGAGTGAGCACAGTAATTTCTGACAAGGGCCATCCATTCATTCTCTGGGCAGGTATTTGTGGCGAGCGTGTCAGGTCTTGTGCTAGGTGACGGGGATGCAGCAGCGATCAAGGAGCACCTGACCCCGCCTTCTGTGCGGAGTGCACATCTGGCCAGTTTTGTTGAGGGCACAGTAAGATAATTTTGTGTCAAGGCTTTGTGAACCTTAGCATTCTAAGTGTAAGTGGATGGTCAGGAGAAAGTGTGGGTGCGGTTGGGGGGGGGAGAAGAGAGACTCAGAAAGGAAGGGGTGGGGTAATAGAACGTTCACACATAGAAGGACTCATTGAAGATGCAGGGTTGATTGGACAGTTACAGACATAAAAAGAAAAATTTTTTCTGCCCAGAACTACAGCTGAGTATTGTAATTTAAATTTTTACCTAATTTGAATACTGCTCTATGGATTGGTGAAGTCAGTGGGCAGTGGTTCAGGCATAATAATGCAAGATGGTTAAAGAGGAGATGTAGTAGGTCATGTAATTATTTTTTTTTAAGATTTTATTTATTTATTTGACAGACAGAGATCACAAGCAGGCAGAGAGGCAGGCAGAGAGAGAGGAGAAAGCAGGCTTCCGGCTGAGCAGAGAGCCCGATGCGGGGCTCGATCCCAGAACCTGGGATCATGACCTGAGCCGAAGGCAGAGGCTTTAACCCACTGAGCCACCCAGGCGCCCCGGTCATGTAATTATTTTTAAGAAGAAATGAGATTTAAACATTTTTTTTCAGTGTTCCAAGATTCATTGTTTATGCACCACCCTCTGCTCCATGCAATAGGTGCCCTCCTTAGTACCCACCACCAGGCTCACCCAACCCCCCACCCCCCTCCCCTCCAACACCCTCAGTTTGTTTCTCAGAGTCTACAGTCTCATAGTTCGTCTCCGCCTCTGATTTCCCCCAACTCACTTCTCCTCTCCTTCACCCTAAGCCACTTGAAGACAAGCATCTTTTATCATTGTGTGTTCTTGCCTCATTCAGTCCATGTCTACTATATAATGGGTACCCAGTAAATGTTTGTTGAGTTGAAAAATTGAAGGCCTTGAGCAGATCAGTTGGAATCTTGCTGTGAACAAGGGTGTGGACTTTGTTTACACTCATTTGTACATTACGGTAGCCTAATGAGGGGACATACACTGGTTCCTTACAGAAAGTGGAATAAGGAAATCAAGTTGATTTATGACTCTCCATTTGGTGAGCTAAAGTAATAAATTGTGAAACTTTTCAAAGGCTAGAGCAAATAATAAATGTAGGGAACAGGGAAAGTATCTGAACTTGTGTCGTGTTATTATTATTTTTTTTGTCAGCAAATCTCTGAGTAATGAAGAAAATTTGAAGCTGTTTGGGAAATGCAACAATCCAAATGGCCATGGGCACAATTATAAAGGTGAGAGAGAAACTGATGAAATTTTAGCCCTTTCAATAAGGATGAAAGTGTGATCAGCAAATAGAGTCTTAATGAGTAAGAAACTTTATGGACAAAGCATCTTTGAGCCTTGAATGAGAAGTTATATGGAAGCTCAGAATGAAAAAAATATCTTGCCTTGGTTGGATGTGTCTTAAGTTTTACCCTGCAAGTATCTGCTCTGTTAGAGATAATGAATGGTTTAAACAATTTTCCGCCTTGGTGTTTGTGTGCATAATGAAATTCTTTTGGCATCTACTTCCTTCTCGTTAGGTATTGCTCAGACTAATGTTAAAATTAGATTGTATTAAAAACATTAGATTGTATTCTTTGAGTAAATAATGACTGACAAAAGGGAGATACTGGCTAGGAATATGCTGTATGGCAGGAAAATAGGTTGAATCTAAAACTGCCTGCAGTGTTCCAAGAAAATAATTTATGTGAGTATACAAGACTTAATTCTTTGAGATAAAGCTAGTACCTCAAAAAACAGTTCTATAAGTGATGGAGTATCAACAGCATATCGTTTGGTAGAGTAAAAGGATTCAAAAGATGTCAGAAGTTCAGAATTTCTAGTTTAGTTACTGCTATACAACTATACATAAATATTGTAGTTGATCTATGATATTTATCATTTTTAGTTTGCTCACTTATCACATAATACCTAATGGTGTTTATACGGAGCTGAAAAATGTATATACAGGTCACTAGTTTGTAAAACACTCTGATCATCACTTTTCAAATGGTTCATACAAGCACTTTGCTAACTTACAGAACATTACTATAAACTATATATGTTTGTGTGAGTGAAGGGATCAGAATTTTAGGCCCAATAGTGGTTCTATTTGCTGAGAAAGGTCCTGCCCAGTGTTGGTCCAGCTTGGTGTGTAGCTGGATGTCTTTCTGTACATTTTGTACTTTTGCAGGCAGTGATCGAGCAGCATCTTAATCCTACCTAGTAGACATTCCTACCTAGTGCATCGACATCAAGCTGAATGTACACCCTTTCTGGCCTTGGCTGGGCTGTTCTGCTTAGCCAAAGCTCCTGCTGAGCTTCTCTGTCTTGGCTGATCTTGCTTTGGTTGATAAAAAGATCTTAACTAACAGAACAGCTGTTTGAGGGAAAATATAAATAGAGCTTTGCAGGGCAGAGATCTAACACTTAAGTTATATTGTTAACTTGTGCTTGAGTGTTACCTGTTGAAAGTCATGTGGTTTTTTGGTATTCTGTTTTCTTTTCCATAGTTGTGGTGACAGTGCACGGAGAGGTACGTGCTGAAAAGATCTGTGTGATTTGTGCAGACTGTGGGCCCTCTCAGCCAACGTGATGGATTCTTTGTTGAAAAATTCTGTTCAAATCAATATTGCTTCATTGTTGTCCTTTGTGTATGGTGAGCTGCTGCCGTTCTAGGCCTTTCCTCTCCCAAAGGGTTATCTTTAATCTGCTCTATGTGGACAGGTAGAAGAGCAGTACCATGAAAAGGGTTCCTGGAGCACCTGGTGTTTCCTTACTGAGATCGATGAATGTCCTGGGGATGAAGACAGATGTGGGCACAATTTTTGCACATTGTACAGCTTTTAATAATTTAATAGAGGTTTAAATATGAAGAGCATATTATACTAACATTCACTTTTGTTTACTCTTTAGATTGATCCTGTTACAGGAATGGTTATGAATTTGACCGACCTCAAAGAGTATATGGAGGTAATGTTATATTGGATGCTTATTATGTACTGTTCTCTAGGTATATTTGGTGCCTCCCTTGTTTCCTCTCCCCAACCAAGTATCTCCAGAGATTCCATGACCTTGTGAATGGAATTGGATGTGGGAGTAGGGAAGTAATTGGAGGAATTACTCTCATGTTTTTCTAAGTTGCTTGGGTGATTTAAAGGAAATAAGTCACAGTTATATTGCAGTGATGGGAATAACAATAACAGGCTCATCTTGTGTCTTGCTGGTATATCCTCATTTCCTCCGTTTAACAAATTCTGCCTTTTCTTCAAGATATAGCTTTTTCCTTGAAGCTTTCCTTTCCTTCTCTGGATTTCCCTTATGCTTTTGATCATAGATTTTAACATTACCCTGTGTTATTCACTCTAGTTTTATCATAAACCACTGAGGCAGTTTACCATAGGGACAACACAGAAGGTGTTCTATTAGTGACTTGATGACCATATCATTTGGGTCATGATCTCAGGGTCCTGGGACGGAGCCCCGCGTCGGGCTTTCTGCTCAACCAGGGAGCCTGCTTCCCCCCTCTCTCTGCCTGCCTCACTGCCTATTTGTGATCTCTCTCTCTCTCTGTCAAATAAATAAATCTTAAAAAAAAATAAGATTGAGAAGGCCGAACAGTTCACTGACTTGCCTTAGGTTGTGGGGTTAGTCTTTTACAAAGTTGGGAATGGACTTCCTTCTATCCAGCTTTATTCTTATTATTCTATCATTTTACCTCTTTGTTTGGTTCTTCCCTTAAACTCTGCTCTTTACTTTTTTTTTTCTTTAAGATTTTATTTTATTTAACAGAGAGAGAGAGCACAAGCAGGGATGAGGCAGGCAGAGAGAGAGGAAGAAGCAGGCTCCCCACTGAGCAGGGAGTCTGACATGGGGCTTGCTCCCAGGACCCAAGGATCATGACCTTAGCCAAAGGCAGATGCTTAACTGACTGAGCCACCCAGGTGCCCACTTTGCTCCTTACTCTTGTTCTAAAATCTGACATTTGTCTCATAAAAATGCTGTTAATGATTATTACTGCTTCTATGGAGCTTATCCATATATTCAGCAAGTTTGCCCGCTCTGCGTCAGTCTTTGAGCTAAGTACCAAGTACAGAGATGACTGTGACATAGCCCTTATCCACAGAGTGCTCATGTTACCTTTTTAGGAGGCAAACAATAATTGCTCAGTAAGTTTCAGTTGAATAAATAAATCAGAGGGGCACCTGGGTCACTCAGTCAGTTGGGCAACCAACTTTTTATTTCAGTTCAGTATGAACTAAGTTTGGGGTCTTGGGGTCTTGGGGTCCTGGGATTGGCCATGAATCAGACTCTGCGCTTAGTGGGGAGTCTGCTTCAGAATTCTCTTTCTCCCTCTGCCTCTCCTCCCACTTGCGTGCGTGCATGCTGTCTCTCATAAGTAAATAAATCTTCAGGAAAAAAAAAGAATAATCAGTGAATGAACAGACAGCAGTGTGTTTCAGGTACTTTAGGAAAGCTGTAAAGACAGAATTTTTGCATTTACGGGGGACATAAAATGTATATGCACAGAGTGCTGTACAATACAAGACAATAGTATAGGAAATATGAGGCGTCCCATGCAAACATATGACCATGTGCTGGAGGAGAGGTTCTTTGTAGAGAACTCTTCTCCACTTGTTATACCTGAGGGATACCATGCAATCCCATCAGTAAGAGTGGCTCATCTTGGATTATAAAATCAGAAGGGGCCTTTGGAAGAAGCTTCAAAAGAAAAGTTGGGACCTGAATTGGAATCGAAGAGAAAACAGGTATTTTCTTGATATCCGTGTTGGAACTGACCTTCATTTGATCTGTTTTAAAGGCTTTTCCATTTAAGGCTTGACTCTTTTTATACGGTTCTGGTTTTACTCAAAAAATGATTACTATTATTATTAATGTACCCTTCTGAGAAACATACCATTGGGAAATTAGATTGTTTCACAAATGCTTAAATTTTGTACAATAGCTAAAAGTAAAAAAGTGAGAAAAATAAGGCAATTACTGTTCTTGCCACTGACAAAGGAAAACATTATGTTAATATATACACGTATTAGGAAGCAACGGTCTTCACATACTTTTATATTTTTTCTCCTAAGAGTCCAAGATCCTTCTTAAATTACTCCTCATAGCAGAAATTTAGAACTACTTAAATAGTTTAAGTCTTAGTCTGCTTTGTAAAATATAGTTCTCACTGGATCCTTGTCCTAATGACGTTGTGGCATTGGGCTGAAGAGAAGACCGTATGGAGAAGTATTTTTAGTAATTAGTATTTTTGGTAAGTTTTTGGACAGAATTCAAGAAGCGTTAAACTCAATTCTGAACCGCAATGGCTGGTTACAAGAAAGCTCCAATGAATTCTCCTGTACTTTTTGATTTCTTACCTCTTTGCCTTTAGTAATGAGGAGAACCGGTCATTATGTAGATTTGCTTTATTTTGCTTTATTTTTTCAACTTTAGGCATTGCTTAGTGAGACACAGACAGAGTACTCAGAAGTACTGAGTTAGTGGCTAACTGATGAGGTAAGGTTTAGGGGCAAAGATAGAACACTTTGGAATTTGAGTCTTAAATGGAATGAGTGGTTTTCCTTCATCTTATCTGTAGGAGGCAATTATGAAGCCCCTCGATCATAAGAATCTGGATCTGGATGTGCCATACTTTGCAGATGTTGTAAGGTGAGTGTGACCAGCTTTCCTTAGTAGATAGTAAGAAAGAATAATTGCTGTCAATTGCTGTGTGATTTCTGAAGTTTTGTTTTAACATTATCTTTTAAATCTAGAATTTCTGTTCTCTATAAATATCAAAAATGAAATTTTATTTATTTGCCTTTGATCTTCTTTTCTTTTTTTTTTTTCTACAGCACGACAGAAAATGTGGCTGTATATATTTGGGAAAACCTCCAGAAATTTCTTCCTTTGGGAGTTCTTTATAAAGTAAAAGTGTATGAAACTGACAATAATATCGTTGTCTATAAAGGAGAATAGCTTTTAGGGGTTAATACTGTAGAAAGACTAATTTCTTTCCATATTTGAAAAAGGTCTTTATATACCCTTGGACTATTAAGAATTCATCACATACTTGTTATACCTCCACATTGTGTTTGGAGTGCCTGACTGATTGAAATCGTTGTGCATAAGACCTGTTGTGAATTCAAATCTATCTTAAAACCAAACTTGTAAAACATCCTGAGTGTCACTTAGAGAGTCTTTTATTCACTTCGGGGCACCTGGGTGGCTCAGTGGGTTAAGCCTCTGCCTTCGGCTCAGGTCATGATCTCAGGGTCCTTGGATCAAGCCCCGCATCGGGCTTTCTGCTGAGCAGGGACCTTGCTTCCTCCCTCTCTCTCTGCCTGCCTCTCTGACTACTTGTGATCTCTGTCTGTCAAATAAATAAATAAAATCTTTAAAAAAAAAATAAAAATCACTTCATTTTCGGTAAAATGTGCGAAGTTTAAAAGTAAAATAAATCAATTTTTGTTTTTCCGTTATCTCATTTTTAGTATTCATTTTTTTTTGGGGGGGGTATAATATGAATGGCAAAAGTGTTTGCAAGACGTATAGGAAGTGAAACTTAAAAAACAAAATACAGGGGGTCACAGAGTCCAGAAACCAAGAACATATGCTTCTTCCTTGATTGCTTCTCGGGTATGTAGGGACACAAATTTATTCAGTGAAAATGAGACAACAAATTACCTTGGAGATGCATCGTTGGTGGATGTACCAGGATTGATGAAAATACTGCTTTAGTGTGCATTGTTCAGTGCAGTTTGGCATGTCTTGTTGAACCAGGAATTACTAGTGAGGAACAGTACGTTCTTTGAACATTTGTTGGAGTATCATTAAACTATTTATTGTGTATATTTGTCCGTGTTTCCAGATCTTATGGCTACATAAGATTAAAACTGAATGGTTTTAATTCAGAAAACTGAAGAATAATCACATATATTAAATCCTATTAAATTAACCTGAAAAGGGATGTATTACACTATAATGTGTCTCTTATCTACAGTTTTTCCTGATCGATCCCATTTTGTTCTGATCATTAAACTTATACCTGCTTAAGTTGAACTATATTCTTGGCATCTGGTATCTTCATGACTAAATCTGCAAGAATGTATTTGCTTGCTTTGAACAAGGAACTCTTTTCTCTTGTGTTTTCATTTGTATCCTAAACTTCTTAAACGTAGGGTTTTATTTTTCTCCACGTAGCAGCTAGTACACAGTGGATCCTCAGAATGTTGATGCCTGAAAATAGTAAAAAGACTGTGCAATGATTACAATACTAGAAAAATTTTCGAAGGAGTACACTTTTATTCTGGAGAGTTAGTAACCACAGGGATTTTATGATTAATTTCAGTAATCAGTGCCCACTTAATTAAATTTGAATGTGTTTTAGTTATCAGAAACAATTTTTGTTATGTTTGCAGGTATATTCTGTATTGATTACTTGAAAGACAGGATTTTTAATTCCCACAGATACCATGCAGGGTGGTTATTACTCCCATTTTGCAAATGAGAAAATTAAAATTCGATGAGTCTGAAAGAGCACTCAGCAAATAAACAGCAAACTGAGGGTTTGACACTCAGGGTCTGTCTGACTTCTAAACACAGACTCTAAAGAAAGGGTAATGAGATTATATATATTTGAGGATTTTAAAAAATAGATCTAATCTTGCAGATCTGATATCACATTAGAAAAATGTTGTTTTCGTAGTAGCATGGATACTCTAGGTGTTTGCTGTTCGTGAGTTGCTTTGAGAGAACATTTTTTTTTTTTAACTTGCTCTCCTTAGAAAAGTGAGAAGTCTGCCTCTCTAACTATAAAACTGAATGGGTGAGTAAAGGAGGGCAGGACCAAAGAGAGTATTTAGGTGATTTTTTTATGTCTTCCTAGAATCTGCTGTCAGAGACCCTGTTGAGCTGTATTGTAATTGTTGCTTTACCCTTTTGTGTTCTTACTATCCTGAATTCCTTGTGGGCAACATCTTCATTCTAAGCAGAGTATCTGGTAAATAGCATTCAATCATTTTTTTTAATTGATTAAGTGTATGAATGACATATTGGTAGAAACTTGAAATTTTGTAGTGCCCTATACATAATGGTCACTTGGTAAATGTTTCTAGGATCAAATAACAGTGAGAGTTTCAAAGCTTGAATTCTGGTCCTTGTCCTGTTATTATTCAGGTGTCCCTCTCCTTTCAGAGCCTCTGTTTCTTTGCCCATAAAATGAATGCTTTCTGAAGTTGCTTCAGCCTATTTTCAGATTTGATATCTCTGATTTTATTTTATTATTTTAAAAAAGATTTTATGTATTTATTTGACAGAACACATGCATGAGCAGGGGGAGTGGCAGGCAGAGAGAGAAGCAGGCTCCCCGCTGAGCAGCAAGCCCAATGTGGGGCTTGATCCCAGGACCCTGGGATTGTGACCAGGGCCGAAGGCAGGCACTTAACCAACTGAGCCACGCAGGCCCCCCATGTCTGATTTTAAATACCAAAGTAGTACATATTAAATTAGGCAAGGGAGATTATCAATGGGTGGTAGGGTTTGGAAAAGCTTAGTAGAGGAGGTTGGTCCTGAATGGTCCTTGAAGTGACCTGATAGGGAGGGTGGCATTTGGAATTCAGGAGAAAGGAGGGAATATGTACTGAACAGGTATACTTCCTTTAGTGAGGATGCTGGTGGGCATGGACCAAGTGTATTTGGGATAGAGAGAGATTAATCTTAATAGAAGGGTGTTGAGATGTGAGTGGAATGGGGAGCTAGCTTGGAAATACAGGATGGGCATAGCCTGGGGGCCTGGAATATGAGTTTGGTTTTTATCCTTTGAAAAATAGGGAGCTATTGAAGTTTTTATATTTGCTTTTTAAGGAGGATTACCAGCCAGACACAGGGAAGGAAGGAAACCGGTTGCAAAGCCATTGTGGGAATCCAGACGTCAAGTGATGGTGGCCAGGGGCTGGTGGAGCAGGGTGATGGAGCAGCAGGGGAGGAGGGCAGAGCTAACACAGTGTGGCACCTGCTGTGGCCTCAGGCATTTTGCTCAGGACTTTTTATGTTACCTCATGTTATCCCTGTGACCACCCTGGAAGGGGAGTGGGCTGGTTATCTACCGCCTTATAACAAATTACCCCAAAATAGTGGCTCAGAACTGCACGTTTATCATTATTGTCACAGCTTGAATGTGCGAGAAGTCTGGATGTATCTTTGCTGGCCCAGGGTCCCTGACGGGTTGCAGTCATCTCAAGGCTAGATTAGGAAGGGTCAGCTTCCGGCTCACTCATGGGGTTGTTGGGTTGTTGGTTTGAGTCCTCAGTTTGTCCCTCCCTTTCTTTCCATGGGGTCCCCTGTGTAGAGAGCTTCAGACAGGGGAGCTTGCTTCCTCAGCAAGAGCAGGTGAGAGGGCAAGGGGAGGGAGTGCCAGCAAGTGAGCATGTGCCCCAGCAAGGTGGAGGTCACAGTATTGTGACCTAATCACATTTCTAGATTTTGTTCCTTAGAAGCAAGTCACTAAAACCACCCACACTGGAGGGGATTGCACATATATTCTAGTGTGCAAAGTGTGACCAGGTGGACAGCAGGAGAGGAGGCTTGGGAGGTCAATAGGGATAGGGGAGGCCTGTCATCCCCTTTCTGATGCCCGGAATAAAACAAGTTTCCTTTTGCAGGAGTGAAATATTTAAGCAGCAGTGTTTGTTTCCAGTGGGCGTGGTGGGTTTTGTGGGTAGACATACACAGATCTTTAAAGCATGATTCTTGAAATCCACACCAACTCTAAGGTAAGAAGTTGAGAAAAATTAGGGACGCCTGGGTGGCTCAGTTGGTTAAGCAGCTGCCTTCGGCTCAGGTCATGATCCCAGCGTCCTGGGATCGAGTCCCACATCGGGCTC
>RCUC01138367.1:0-26597 GCA_003697995.1 Taxidea taxus jeffersonii | reverse complement strand
TTTATTCATTTAGGAGAGAGAGAGCGTGCATGGGGGTGGGGTGGAGAGGCAGAGGGAGAGGGAGAAGCAGACTCTTAGCTGAGCAGGGAGCCTAATGTGGGGCTCAATCCTAGGACCTTGAGATCATGACTTGAGCCAAAGGCAGACGCTTAACCAACTGAGCCACCAAGGCACCCCTGTAAATTGACATTTTTTTATTAACTTTTTACGTATCCTCCCATTCTTTATTTTCAAAAATATTAGAAAATGCATATATCTTTCCTATTTCACTCTCTTTTTTTTTTTAAGATTTTTATTTATTTATTAGAGAGAGCGAGCTCAGGCAGACAGAGTGGCAGGCAGAGAGGCAGAGGGAGAAGCAGGCTCCCTGCCGAGCGAAGAGCCGGATGTGGGACTCCATCCCAGGACGCTGGGATCATGACCTGAGCCGAAGGCAGCTGCTTAACCAACTGAGCCACCCAGGCGTCCCTTCACTTTCTTTTTTAACAAAAGGTTGTACACTATATTGTTCCATACCTTGGGTTTTGGGTTTGTTGGGTTTTTTTTTGCAGAATGATATAATAATGATATATCTTGGCGATCATTCCATAGTTGTGTATGAGATCCTCCTAGTTCTTTTCACAGCTGCATAGTCCACCATTATGGTGGTTGTGATTGATAGATCTCCCCTAAGGTCCTCCCCCTCCCACCCACTAATCTAGGAACCACTGGGAAAGGAATTTGAAAATGTAATTAAGTCCCAATTCAATTAGCCTTCAAATATGTAAATTGTCCAGGTGAGCCTAATCTCATCAGGTGAAACCATTAAAAGCACAGCATTTTTTTTTCCTGGTGATGGCAGAAGAAAATACAAAACATCTAAATGTGAGGGGGATTCAGAGCATGAAAGGCCTTGCTGCTGCCAGATAGAAGGCAAATAGCCACATTGTGAACTGCTGGTGGGGAAGGAGAGTTTCTAGTGCCTGAGAGCAATCCACAGTTAAGAACCCGTAGAATAAAAGGACCTCAGTCCCACAGGTGCAAGGAAGTGAATTCTGCCAACAGTCAGTGAGCTGGAAGAACCCCAAGCCCCAGCTGAGTACTGCAGTCTGAGCCCACACCTTGACATCAAGTCTGAGCAGAGGATCTAGCTACATGGTACCCAGACTCCTGACTCATGGAAAATGTCAGATTAATATGTGTTGTCTTTTAAAAAAGCAATACATGAATAAATGATTTTATTGTTTTTAATTTTATATTTTGGGGAGTAAATAATTTTAAAAGATAGAGGACCACCCTCATCCCCCTCCAATGCCAGAACAATAACATGAAGTCAGTTGGAAAGTTATACAAATAAAGTCATTTGTATTCAGTACTAAGAATCTATTCAGTACTAAAGAAAAGTTGTATATGTGATTCTGAGTTTCCTAGTGGTTAAAGCAACTAAGGAAACATGATTAGTTACAAGAAGTAATTTTCCAAAGCGAAATCTCCTCCTCATAGATCCACAAAAAGGGCACGTTAAGCATTATAACAGACTTTGTCACCATATATAAATATACATACATATGTGTGTGTATACATATGTACACACAGATGCTCTCTCTCTCTCTAGAAAACACACATATTTTCCTATTTCAAATACTGTTCCACACCTTGGTTTGTTTTTGTTTTTGTTTGTTTCAGAATAATAGTACATCAGGGCACCTGGGTAGCTCAGTGGGTTAAAGCCTCTGCCTTCCGCTCGGGTCATTCGAGTCTGTAAATTAAACTGGGTCTCCTCTTCCAAGCAGGACATTGAAGAAAGTCACTGGGACATTCTGCCTTTAGTCTTTTCTTCTCACTACACCTGTCAGTTTTGCAATAACATACTGACCACTTCTTACACCTTTCTTTCACTTAAACCCCCATGAGAATATATTTTCTCTTGACTCCTGGGATCGAGCCCTGCATTGGGCTCTCTGCTCAGCAGGGAGCCTGCTTCCCTTCCTCTCCCTCTGCCTGCCTCTCTGCCTACCTGTGATCTCTGTCTGTCACATAAATAAATACAATCTTAAAAAAAAAGAGAGTAATAGTACATCTTGGAGATCATTCCATTGTTGTGTACTGAGATCCTTCTTGTTCCTTTCAACAGCTGTATAGTCCACCATTATGGGGATTATGGTGTATGTGTATTAAGCATATGGTAAATATAGTATATGGTAAGTTAGTATATGTGTGTGTGTGTATACATACACAGTGAGGCCATTTTTATAGTATCTGTTGTCATAAACAGAGGACAAAACACCAAGCAGAATTTTAAGAAAGTGAATACTACCGGAAGTTAAATGACATAAGCAAACATTCAAACACAAGAATGAGTCTTTGTATATCTGAAATAATGAGGAAATAAACCTGATTACCAGAAAATTGGGATGATGCTGGATTATAGCAGGATTTAAAGCCAGGTGCAGGCATTAAATAATCACTTTAAGCAGAAGTCACAGGATAAAAGCTGCACTTAAAAACAAATTCTCTAGCAATGATATCAGGTTGGGTTGTCTGATTTAACTAAGCTCCTCTTCCACTACACACTCATCATATGCAATCTTGGAAAGGATGAACTCTTTTAGGAAATTGCCAGTATGTGGGTCAGCCCAAATGCCAGCTGTATTCTTGGCATTCAGCATCATAGAGCAGTCCACAGGGGTTCAACGTTTGTGGACAGTTCTGTCAATTTCACAGAAAAAGGCTTATATTTTTTCTACACATTGTTATTTCAGCAAAAAGCATGTTTTTAGATCTATTCCATTATTGTCAAAGATCATTAACACCAATGGGAGTTGACATTCCGAGTTCTCAAAACCTTCCAATTCTTCTCCACTGAGCATATATGGTAATAGTTAGGTGGAGCTTTTCTTTTGCCATTTACTTCAGTCTAAAACCCAAAATTATTATTAACTTTTTCCTCTCTTAATATAATACCACTACTATCCTGGGTGAGAAAACACTTCTCACAACATAGCCATTATCAGGTTGGTTATTGGCAAAAGTCTCCCCTAATCCCTTGATAGTGAACTGAGAGTCTGTAAATTAAACTGGGTCTCCTCTTCCAAGGAAGCAGGACACTGAAGAAAGCCACTAGGACAGTCTGCCTTTAGTCTTTTCTTCTCACTACACCTGTCACTTTTGCAATAATATGTTGACCACATCTTACACCTTTCTTTCACTTAAATCCCTATGAGAATATATTTTCTCTTGACTCCAATAATTGGAAGCAGCTGAGAAAATTCCTTATGTGTAAAGACTGTTACACAAATTTTAAGTAAACATACTTTGTATTCTTTCTTCTTGTTATGAAAGGAATACCACTCCATTGCAAAAATAATTTCTAAAAAAACTATTTTTGAAAGTAATTGGAAGTATTGTTCACATTTAATGGGAGATTTATACAGTGTGTCCATTATATCTCAACAAAGCCATTTTTTAAAAAGTTAATTGAGATGCACTTGGGTGTCTAAATCGATTAAGCGCCCAAGTCTTGGTTTTCACTAAGGTCATCATATTGTAGCCATGAGCCCTGCATGGGGCTTAGGACTTAGTTCCGAGTCTGCTTCGGATTCTCCCTTCCTCTCCCTCTGCCCCTTCCTGACTTGGGCACACACTCTCAAATAAGTAAATAAAAATAAAATCTTTTTTTAAAAAGCTCATTGGGGATGCCTGGGTGGCTCAGTTGATTAAGTGTCTGCCTTTGGCTCAGGTCATGATCCCAAGATCTGTGATCAAACCCCATGTGGTGCTTTCTGCTCAGCAGGGAGCCTACTTCTCCCTTTGCCTGTCACTCCCCCGCATGTACTCTCTCCCTCTCTCTTCCTGTCTCTATCATATAAGGAAATAAAAATCTTAAAAAAAAAAAAGTTAATTGAAAGCTCATTGTCCTACTACAGTGGCTCCTTGAGCAATGCAGGGGTTAGGGACACTGACCCCCATGCAGTCAAAAATCCACATATAACTTTTGATTCCCCTACTACTTTACTAGTAGCCTACTCTTGGCCAGTAAGCGTTTCCAATAACATAAATGGTCAATCAACACATATTTTGTATGTTGTATGCATTATATACTGTCTTCTCATAATAAACTAGAGAAAAGAAAATGTTATTTAAAAACTCATAAAGAAAATACATGTACAGTACTGTACTGTATTTAGTGGAAAAAAACCTGCATATCAATGGGCCCATGCAGTTCAAACCCGTGTTGTTCAAAGGTCAACCACATACGAAGTTTGAAACTGCAGCTAATTGCAAGTGGATTGTAATTTTCACAGGTATTTGTATTACAGATCAAGATTTATAATACTCAAGATTCCAAATTTATAGAAAAATTATTTCTAATTCAGAGTTATGATTTAATATTTGCAGGAATCCTCTTTATACCACACACTGGGCGAGTGCCTCCCATTTAGTGGGTCCATGAATGAACAGTCACCTTTCCCCCAGACGTCTTCAGGCAGCCAGGAGTGACTTGCCTGGGACAAACCTGGCTTCACACAGCTCTTGCTCTTATCTCAAGAAGAAAGATAAGAAAGCCGCCTTAGTGTGGCTCCACAGATAGAACATTTGTGATTAAAAAGTGGGGTTAGTTTTCTCCTGACATTCTTCTATCCAATCTATTTATGTAATCTAAGTTGTAAGGAATGTATTTTTTATCATTTACAAAGGGCTATTTCATTTTGAATGGGGAAAAAAAAGTGTTCTGTGAGCACTTTTATTTTGTTGAAATGGCATTCGTGACAGAAAGACTGCCAGGGACCCAAGGTTGCCTATCATGCACTCAATTAAGGCAAAAACTTAAGAGTTTATTCCTACCTTCTCTCCCACAGTCCCATCTAATCAGTCACAAAATCCTGATTCTCCTTCCTAAGTATCACTCCACCTGCACCCTCTCACCAACCCCATTGCCGGAATGATGAGCAATAGCTTATCCATCAGCCTCAAGGACCTCAGACTTTAATCTGCCCTCAACATCACCACCAGAGGGCTCCTTCTAAACTACAAATCTGATCCTGTCACTCCCTGAATAAACCTTGCAATCTCTCCCCATCAAGCACAGGATAGAGCAAAGTCCTCTCAGATCCAGTGTCCTCAGATTCAGTGTCCTCTCCTCCCACCCTCCTCACCCCTCACCCACCAAACTTCTTCCTAATCATACATTCTCATCTATTCAAGGTACTTGAAATTCCCTGAAATGGTGCCTTCCTTCCCACTTCCACACTTTTCCATCTTTGCAACCTTAACACTCTCACTTTTCCCAGTAAAATCATATTATAATTTGAGACATGGCTTCAGCATCTCTTCCAATGAAAACCTTTCCTGATCCATAGCAGGACAAGCTGATACCCTCTTTAATTCTTCTCCTTACCTTGTCTGTGTCTTTAAGTCTGTTTGTTGGAGAGATCCTGACTTTGGAATTCAGGGAATTTTAGGAAGACAGAGAAGACTCCCAGGAATCTGTGAATACAGTAAGATAAATACAAAGTCCATTTTAAACATGTAGTTTCTGGGCAGAGGGACAACTTCTTTCATCAGGTTATCAAGAAGAAGTTTTACCTACAATGGTTAAGATCTTTCTATACCAAATTATGAACTCTTTGCATGTAGACACTATCACATGAACTTCTGTTTCCCTCCCTGTTTGTAGCACAGATCCTTGGGCTTGTGAAAACTCAATACATGAGCTAATGGATGAATAAATGAGTGAATGAAATAATTCACTTCAGAAAAATTTATTGTTATGGGCAAGAACCAGTGTTGGATATAGCCATGATTAAAATAGACCTGGTTCCTGCTTTCATTGGGGAAATCATCTGGCAAGGAAGACAGACATTAAACAATCATGCAATTACTATTTAATTGCAATAGTGCGAAGGTCTATTAAGGAGAAGTATTGGCTGCTAAGAGAGGGCATAACTGAGGGCTTTGATCCCATGTGGGGGTCCAAGGTCAGAGAAGGCTGCTTTGAGGATGTAATGTTCATAAATTAAAGGAATAACTAAGAAATATTACAAAGAATGATAACTAGTTACTATCCACTAGTATATTACAAGGTAGCATAATTTACACATAAATAAAAATCCTCATTAAAAAAATTCACTTTTCATAATGAAAGAGATTGTTGGTCAGAATAGGGTTAGTATTACTCCTGGATGAGATCACTTAGCTTGGACATTTCACCAAAAAGTACCATGGAAGGGTACAATGCCTGAAACATAATGAAACTACTTTTCTTTATCTGCTAAAATTTTTCTAATGGTGTAAGGCCAGCTCTAGATACTTAGGACCAAGCCCCCAATGCAGCCTGTCTGCCAAGCCACACATAAGAGGAGAACTCAGTGTTCACAAAACTAGTTCTGAGGCTGACCTCAGCTCCATGACCCCAATGTCCTACATTGCCATTTCCATCTCTGCTTCTTTAGCACATTCCCTGCTCAGCCTTTCCCACTGGAGAGTCTCACTTGCCTCTCAGCTTACCTGTTATTTCCCAGGCCTAAGTGAGCCCTGCTGCTGCTCAGGCTCATAGATCTGTATCAGAGGCCCTAGCACAACTCTGGGACATCCTACCTCCTCCACAGACTGTGTCTGGCAGCCCCTCACTGGAGCTGGACTCAGCACATTCAGACTCGTCCAAGTTCACATGGGAAAACATGAATCTACATTGTGTGGTTTTTCCCACTTGAGGCTGACCTACAGTGTATTGGCTTCTGCGTTTCCAACCTGTACCTGTACCTATGAGACTGCAGGGATCTCATTTTAATGATCACTTCTTTCTGTTACTCATCTATAAGCTTGAGAGACCCACCCTCAGCTTTGATTTTGATTATAGAGGGATGCAGAATATAAAATGTGGGCCTCTCAGAAACACACATTCAAACTCTTAATTAAAATGGGTTTCCAGGGGTGCCTGGGTGTCTCAGTGGGTTAAGCCGCTGCCTTCGGCTCGGGTCATGATCCCAGGGTCCTGGGATCAAGCCCCGCATCGGGCTCTCCACTCAGCAGGGAGCCTGCTTCCCTCTCTCTCTCTCTCTGCTTGCCTCTCTGCCTACTTGTGATCTCTCTCTGTCAAATAAATAAAATCTTTTAAAAAAATAAATAAAATAAAATGGGTTTCCAGTTGGGATTAACATGTGTTAGGGATGGAAATGCATCTTCCCCCCACCAAGGTTCATATGTTGAAGCTCTAACTCTCAATGGAATAGGTTTTTAAAGAGGTAATTAAGGTTAAATGAGGTCAGGAGAACTGCTTATAACAATATTTCACAGACTGAGTAGCTTATAAACAACAAAATTTATTTCTCACAGTTCTGGGGACTGGGAAGTCCAAGATCAAGGCAGGGGCAGACTCAGTGTCTGGTGACAACCCTTCTCCTGTTTCATAGGCCATGGTCTCTCCATAACCTCACACAGCAGTAGAGGCAAGGGAGTTCTCTGCAGTCTCTTTTATAAGAACGCGAATCACATCCATAAGAGCTCTGTCCTCAAAACCTGATCACCTCTCAAAGGCCCTATCTCCTAATACCATCACACTGGGGGTTAGATTTCAACACATGAAATTTGGAAGCCACAGACATTCAGTCTGTAGCAAAGGTGAGGCCCTATTCTGATAGCACTGGTATCCTTTTAAGAAGAGGAAGAGATAGAAGAAACTTCTCTTTTCCTTTTTCTCTCTCCCTCTGCATGCGCACAAAGGAAAAGCCATGTAAGGGCACAGCAGGAAGGCAACGCTGCAACCCAGAAAGAGGCCTCACCAAGACAGACATCTTGATCTTTGACTTCTAGCCTCCAGTACTATAAGAAAATACCATGATGTTGTGTAAGCCACTAAGACTGGGGAATTTTGTTATCGTAGCCCCACAAACTAATGAAATGTGATCGCTCACTTCCTTCTTTGCTACAACCAAGCTGAAAGCAGTGATGGATAATACCACACAGTCACTGCTGATCACATAAGTTGAGCTGGGAAGAGAAGCATTACTATGAGAACTGTACCAGAACAAAAGAATGGAGAACACAAATCTCACGTGCTTCACTTGCCCATCACTCACAGACATCAGACTCCTAAAATCTCTCTCCTACACTTTTGCCAAAGCCCACTTTCGGCAAGGACTTTGAAATTCATTTCCTCTAAGTGGTAAATAATACAACAGCATGAAGTGTTAAATCACATAGGGACATGTGAATTTAACAGAGAGCCAAGTGATGAGCTAAAGGGATGATAATCTAATAGTGAAGTATCATCTAGCATCCACCTATCCAATAGCATAAATCTGCTGTGAGCCCAGGAACATCCTCAGTATCAAGCATAAAGCTCTAGGGGGTAAGAGAACAGGGGCACCTGGGTGGCTTAGTGGGTTGAAGCCTCTGCCTTCGGCTCAGGTCATGATCTCAGGTCATGGGATCGAGCCCTGCATTGGGCTCTCTGCTCAGCAAGGAGCCTGCTTCCCCCTCTCTCTGCCTGCCTCTCTGCCTACTTGTGATCTCTCTATATATAAAATAAATAAATAAAATATCTTAAAAAAAAAAAAAGAGAGAACAAAGAAGTTAGTTGCCAGGGAGGAGGGGCAAGATGCCGGAGAAGTAGGAAACCCTGTTATAACCAGTTCCCTAAAGTGAGCTAAATATCTACCAGAACACTCTGAACACCCATGGAATCAGCCTGAGATGTAGGATTATACACTTCTGGATCTCTAAGGGGGCAGAAGACACCAGTGAAGAAGTAAAGCAGAGTGGGAATACTCAGACTGATATCAGAGGATAAGCAGAAGTGGGAGGGAGCCACCAGAAGTGACCCATTGGAAAGTAATACCCAATATAAGAGCACCCTGTGGTTGGGGACCAGCATTAACTTGAAGTCTGGTTGAAGGCACTCAAAAAGAGCAAAAGTGCTTAAGGGGTAACTGGTGTAATCGGGCAGTCACAGGCTCGGGCCTAAGCCCCCGGACCCAGGACAGCCACTGCCAGTGATCACCCATGCCAGAGAGAGTGTGGCAGAGCCTCTGTGGTCCCTGAGCTCATGGCTTTTGGCTGCTTGCACCACCACTGGGCTGGGCACACTCCCACCCGCATGTGTGGGAAAGTCTTGTGTGGGCACCAGCGGCACTCTTTAGGACTCCAGCCTCCTGCCACCGGCCAAGGGTCTGGATGCTCTAGCTCATGCCTGAGAGAACCCAGCACGATCTCTGGTCAGGATCCCTCGATGGAGGCAGCCTTCTGCAACCTCTGCAATGGTGAAGTCTGGACCCGACTTGGCAAAGACAGCCATTGGAAGTGGGCTCCCAGGACCAATATCACTCATGGTTTTAGTGGCAGGGGGGTGCAGAGACAAACAGGTGCCTCAGGCAACCACTGAGATGGTGGCCGGGGGCACACACTGCCTGTGAGAGGTTGCACAGCTCAGCAGAGTTTGCAAAGGGGGAGTCTCTATGTTCTGGATCATTCATAGGGGAGGAAACTGAGGCTTCCCTCTGAGACAGAGGTCTGGGTGCAGTCTACTTTCCACTAAACCTCCAAAAAGCCAAAAAAAAAGCTGCCAAAGAACAAAAACTTCCAGAGAACAAAGGCCTGAAACACGGGTTTCCACAGAGCCCAGCCCCCTGATAGGGGGCAGAAGGACTCAACCCAAGCAAGACTGACTGAAAAACAATGCAGCAGGCCCCTCCCCCAGAAGGCCAGCCGAAAGAACCAGAGGACAACCACCACAGGGTCCCCATAAAACTGTAAAACCCCAATATCAGGGGAAAACAATATATTAAGCTCCCGGTATTGCCCTAAAACCTATATATTTCATAGATACAACTTTTTTTCTTAAATTTGTTCTCACGACTCTTGCTCTCTTTAATGTTTTTAACTTACCTACCATTATAACTAGAGGCTTAATACAACATATTCCATAACAACCTTTTAACTTGAACTTTTTTCATACATGTACCTGTATATTATCTTTTCTATTTTTTTAATATACATATAGATATAAGCTTCAAGGTAATCTTCTTTCCCTAAGCAATACTACCCCTATATATAAACCAGTTTTAATCTCCCTTTATCTCTGGAAAGTTGAGAAGGATATCAAGATATACCCAGGAAGAATCAAAATAACCTTCCTCGCCCACATTGAGGATTCATAACCACCCTCCCATCTTTTTCTTCTGTCAGTGTTTGTGTATTTGCTTTTGTTCTGGTATTATATAAATATTATCCTTGGGGTTCATTTGACTGGGTTCTTTTTCTGTTTTTCTGTTTTTGTCATTTAATTTTGTCAGTCTTTTTGTCCATTTTTGCTTAGATACCGTATAAATCTTACTTTGGGGTTTCTTTTTCCTCTTTCTCTCCTTTTCTTTTTTCCTTTTTGGTGGTGACTTCCGATTTCTCTGAGACGTTCCAGGGTGCCCCTTGCCTGGATTATGGTTGATATATTCAGCTATACATCCCCTCAACTGCCTCTCACCAAAATAACTAAGAGGAGGAACACCCAACAGAAGAAAAATTCAGAGACTGTGCCCTGTCCATCAGAACTACTGGATATGGACATGAACAGTATTTCAGAAAGGAAATTCAGGGTAACAATTATCTAGGTGATGGCTAGGTTGGAGAAAACCATTTGTGACAACATAGAATTTCTAAGGGCAGAAGTGAGAGCCAACCTGGCAGAAGTTAAAAATGCTATCAATGAGATCCAATCTAATCTAAATACTCTAACAGCTAGGGTAACCAAGAAGCAAAAGATAGAATTAGTGATCTAGAGGACAAAATGATAGAGAAAAAGGATCAGGAGTAGGGACAGAACAAACAGCTTAGAAACCATGAAAACAGAATTAGGGAAATAAATTATGCCATGAAATGTTCCAACATCAGAATTATTGGGATCCCTGAAGGGGTGGAGAAAGAAAGAAGACTAGAAGATATACTTGACAAATTCTGGATGAAAATTTTTCCAATCTGGGGAACGGATCAAGCATTTGTGTCCTAGAGGCAGAAAGAACATCCACCAAGATCAACAAATCTAGAAAGACTTCGAGGCACTTAATTGTGAAACTCAGAAATCATAATTTTAGACAAGAGCTTCTGAGGACAACTAGGGGGAAGAGATTCCTTACATACAGAGGAAGGTCCATCAGAATAATGTCAGACCTGTACACAGAAACCTGGCAAGCCAGAAAGGGCTGGCAAGACATATTCAGGGCATTAAATGAGAAGAACATGCAGCCAAGAATACTTTATCCAGCAAGGTTGATATTCAAAATGGATGGAGAGATAAAGAGCTTCCAAGACTGGCAAAGTTTGAAAGAGTATGTGACCACCAAGCCAGCACTACAAGAAATATTACAAGGGGTTCTATAAAAAAAAAAAAAAAAAAGAACCAAAAAGTGACACAGACCAGAAATTTACAGAGACAATCTATAGAAACAAGGACTTCACAGGCAACATGATGTCAATAAAAACATATATTTCAATAATCACTCTCAATATGAAAGGCCTAAATGCTCCCATAAAACATCACAGGGTTGCAGATTAGATAAAATAACAGGACCTGTCCATAGGCTACAAGAGACACATTTGGAACCTAAAGATACATCCAGACTGAAAGTGAAGGGATAGAGAAGCATCTTTCATGCCAACAGGCCTCAAAAGAAAGCTGGGGTAGAGATTCTCAAATCAGATAAATTAGATGTTAAACTGAAGACTAGTCAGAGATAAAGAAGGACACTACATCATTCTTAAAGAGTCTATCCACTAAGTTGATCTAACAATTGTAAATATTTATGCCCCCAATATGGGAGCAGCCAACTACATAAGCCAACTGTTAATCAAAATAAAGAGTCATATTTATATGAACACGTTAACTGTAGGAATCTTAACATGCCACTCTCAGTAATAGACAGATCATCCAAGCAGAAAATCAATAAAGAAACAAGAGCTTTGAATGAAACACTGGACCAGATGGACATCATAGATATATAAAGAACATTCCACCCAAAAACAACAGAATACTCATTCTTCTCGAGTACAAATGGAACTTTTTCCAGAGTAGACCACATACTGGGTCACAAATCAGGGCTCAACCAATACTAAAAGACTGAGATTATTCCCTGCATATTCTCAAACAACAATGTTTGAAACTGGAACTCACCACAAGAAAGAGTTTGGAAGGAATTCAAACACTTGGAAGCTAAAGACCAAGCTGCTCAAGAATGTTTGGATCAACCAGGAAATCAAAGAAGAACTTAAACAATTCATGGAAACCAATGAGAATGAAGACACATTGGTCCAAAACCTATAGGATACAACAAAGGTGGTCCTAAGGGCGAAATACATAGCCATCCAAGCCTCACTCAAAAAAATTGAAAAATCCCAAATATACCAGCTCTCTTTACACCTTAAAGAACTGGAAAACCAACAACAAATTAAGCCAAACCTATGAGCAAGGGGGGAAATAATCAGGATTAGAGCAGAGATAGTGAGATAGAAACTAGAGATACAGTAGAACACATCAACAAAACTAGAAGCTGGTTCTTTGAAAGACTTAATGAGATCTATAAACCACTGGCCAAACTAATCCAAAAGAAAAGAGAGAGGACCCAAATTAATAAAATTATGAATGAAAGGGGAGAGATTGCAACTAACACCAAGGAAATAGAAACAATCACCAGAAATTATTATCAACAGTTATATGCCAATAAGTTAAGCAACCTAGAAGAAATGGATGCATTCCTGGACACCTATAAACTTCCAAGACTGAATCAGGAAGAAATTGACAACCTGAATAGACCAATATCTAGTAATGAGATTGAAGCAATGATCAAAAACCTCCCGACAAGAACCCAGAACCTGAAGGATTCCCTGGGAAATTCTTTTTTTTTTTTTTAATTTTTTTTAAGATTTTATTTTTTTATTTCAGAGAGAGAGAGAGAGAGCATAAGAGGGGAGAAGCAGACTCCCCGTGGAGCTGGGAGCCGGATGTGGGACTCGATCCTGGGACTCCAGGATCATGACCTGAGCTGAAGGCAGTTGCTCAACCAACTGAGCCACCCAAGCGCCCTCCCTGGGAAATTCTACCAAACATTCAAATAAGAAATAGCATTCTCCTGAAGCTGTTTCAAAAAATAGGAACAGAAGGAAAGAAAACTTTCAGACTCTTTCTATGAAGCCAGCATTACACTAATCCCCAAACCAGGCAAAGACCCCATCAAAAAGGAGAATTTCAGACCAATATCCCTAATGAATATGGATACCAAGATTCTCAATAAGATTCTAGCTAGTAGGATTCAACGGTACATTAAAAAGATTATCTACCATAACCAGGTGGGATTTATCCCTGGGTTTCAAGGGTGGTTCAACATTCACAAATCAATTAATGTGATAGAACAAATCAATAAGAGAAGAGAGAGGAAAACCACATAGTCCTCTCAATTGATGCAGAAAATGCATTTGACAATATACAACATCTGTTCCTGATTAAAATGCTTCAAAGTACAGGGATAGAGGGAGCATTCCTCAACTTTATAAAATCTATGAAAAACCCACAGTGAATATCACTCTCATTGGGGAAAAGCTGACAGCCTTCTTTTTGAGATCAGGAACATGACAAGGATGCCCACTCTCACACTGTTGTTCAACATAGTACTAGAAGTCCTAGCTTCTAAATCAGACAACAAAAAGACATAAAATCAGACAACAACAACAAAAAAATCAGACAACAAAAAGAAATAAAAGGTATTCAAGTTGGCAAAGAAGAAGTCAAACTCTTCACAGATGACATGATACTTTATATGGAAAACCCAAAAGACTCCACCCCCAAACTACTAGAACTCATACAGCAATTCAGTAATGTGGCAGGATACAAAATCGGTGCACAGAAATCAGTTGCTTTCTTATACACTAACAATGAAAATATAGAAAGGGAAATTAGAGAATTGATCCCATTTACTATAACACCAAGAACCCTAAGATACCTGGGAATAAACCTAACCAAAGAGGTAAAGTATCTGTATGCAAGGAACTACAAAATACTCATGAAAGAAATTGAAGAAGACACCAAAAGATGGAAAAATATTCTATGCTCATGGATCAGAAGAATAAACATTGTTAAAATGTCTATACTGCCTAGAGCAATCTATACTTTCAATGCCATCCCGATCAAAATTCCACTGGCATTTTTCAAAGTGCTGGAACAAACAATCCTAAAATTTGTATGGAACCAGAAGAGACCCTGAATTGTTAAGGAAATGTTGAAAAAGAAAAACAAAACTGTTTTTAATTTTTTTATGTTACCTAATTTTAAGCTTTACTACAAAGCTGTGATCACCAAGACAGCATGGTACTGGCACAAAAACAGACACACAGACCAGTGGAACAGAGTAGAGAGTCCAGACATGGGCCCACAACTCTATGGTCAAATAATCTTCGACAAAGCAGGAGAAAATATTCAGTGGAAAAAAGACAGTCTCTTCAGTAAATGGTGCTGGGAAAATTGGACAGCTATGTATAGAAGAATGAAACTTGACCATTCTCTTACACCATACACAAAGATAAACTCAAAATGGATAAAAGACCTCAATGTGAGGCAGGAATCTATCAAACTCCTAGAGGAGAACATAGGCAGTAACCTCTTCAACATCAGCCACAGCAACTTCTTTTAAGACATGTCCCCAAAGGCAAAGGAAACAAAAGTGAAAATGAACTTTTGGAACTTCAAGATCAAAAGCTTCTGCACAGCAAAGGAAACAGTCAACAAAACAAAGAGGCAACCCACTGAATGGGAGAAGATATTCACAATGACAGTACAGACAAAGGGCTGATACCCAAGATCTATAAAGAACTCCTCAAACTCAACACACATAAAACAGATAATCATGTCAAAAAAATGGGCAGAAGACAAGAACAGACACTTCTCCAAAGAAGACATACAAATGGCTAACAGACACATGAAAAAAATGTTCATCATTATTAGCCGTCAGGGAGATTCAAATCAAAACCTCAGGGAGATTCAAATCAAAACCACATTGAGATATGACCTTACACCGGTTAGAATGGCCAAAATTAACAAGACAGGAAACAAGTGTTGGAGAGGATATGGAGAAAGGGGAACCCTCTTACACTGTTGGTGGTTATACAAGTTGGTGTGCAAGTTGGTGCAGCCACTTTGGAAAACAGAGAGATTCCTCAAGAAATTAAAAATAGAGCTACCTTATGACCCTGCAACTGCACTACTGGGTATTTACCTAAAAAATACGGAAGTAGTGAAAAGAAGGGCCATCTGTACCCCAATGTTCATAGCAGCAATGGCCACACACAGTCGCCAAACTGTGGAAGGAACCAAGATGCCCTTCAATGGATGAATGGATAAAGAAGATATGGTCCATATATACAATGGAGTATTATGCCACCATCAGAAAGGATGAATACCCAACTTTTGTATCAACATGGACGGGACTGGAAGAGATTATGCTGAGTGAAATAAGTCAAGCAGAGAGAGTAAATTATCATATGGTTTCACTAACTTGTGGAGCTTAAGGAATAACACAGAGGACACTGGGTGAAGGAGAGAAGGGAGTTGGAGGAAATCAGAGGGGAGGCAAACCACGAGAGACTGTGGACTCTGAGAAACAAACTGAGGGTTTTAGAGGGGAAGGGGGTGCGGGGTTGGGTGAGCCTGGTGGTTTGTATTAAGGAGGGCACATATTGGATAGAGCACTGGGTGTGATGCATAAATGATGAATCTTGGAACACTGAAAAAATAAAATTAAAAATAATTTAAAAAAAAAAGAACATAATTGCCTGAATTGTGAGGCTCGCAGGTATTGAGAAAAATGATACATAAGTAGGCTATAATGCAGGGTGTTGAAGATCATAATAGAACTATGGACAAAGTGTTGTAGGAGCACAGAGCTTCAGACTTGAGCTGGATAATGGATGTGTGTGTGTGTGTGTGTACATCTCTTTATAGTTGTACATGTATACACACAGGTACATATAAGCTGCATTTTAATATAGGTTTGTTTATATTAAAGGTATGCACACATTATTGTGTTTGTATATATATACATATACATGCCTATGTATGAGTGTGTGTGTGTAAAATCAAGGCCTCACTAAGAGAACAGTTAATGCTCATTGGATACTTAAACACTATGTGCCAAGTACACTATCTTCATGTGTTTCATCCTCACAACAAACTGTGATGTAGAAAAATATCATTATCCTTGTGTTTGCAAACAAACAAGGAAACCAAAGCATCGAGAGATTAAATTGTACAAGATCACACAACCAGTAAGCCGCAGAACTGGGGTTTCTACCCAAGCAAGATAGCTAGAGAGCCTGCCCTCCCAGCTGCTATGTTTCAGTGTCTCTGCCTGATCCTCCCAGGAGCCCTGAAAATCTACCACATGCACATAATGCCAAATCTGGGGTCTTTAGGGAGTCGTAATTGTATTCAAGATTTTCTGTTGCAGGAAAGAGAAATCCACCAAAGCAATTCAGATATCCAGGGAGTATGGTATGGGACATTCTGTCAGAAGGAAGCAAGGTGGGGCCCCATGGGAACAGGAACTGGTCACCGGGAGGCCTCAGAGACCATCGCACCACTTCTCTCTGCCACCTCCCTACTCTCTGTGGTCACGAGATCTACCTTCTTAGCTCTCCCTTTTCTAAATCTCCACTTCTTCCTGCAGACCCACTTTCTCTATTTATGCCCAGAGTTGAAATGGTCCATTTCAGCCCAATAGCACTTTTCAGTTCAAGTGGCCAAAGTCTGTCTCACTTTGTTGAAGACAGGAAATTTGATTGGTCATTAGCCAGGTCGCAGATTAAAAGTGGTGCTGTGTGAGTGGAGTGCTCAGAGACTTAAGGCACAACCTTAGCCAAACCCCCCTGCCACAGGGGCTCAGAGTGGGAGGCTGTTATTAAAGCAGACAGGATGGGCAGTACTCCGCTACAGGCCAGATAGGCCCATACAAACATCCTTGTCCTAGGTGATCCTGACGAAAATTAAGCACTTTTTAAAAATACTCAACTTACTTAAACTAAAAACAAAAACAGGGGCACCTGGGTGACTCATATGACTGTCTGCCTTTGCCTCAGATTGTGATCTCCAGGTCCTGGGATCAAGCCTAGTCAAGTCGGGCTCTCTACTCAGTGGGGAGTCTTCTTCTCCCTCTCCACGGGTTCCTTCCCCAACCATGTGCATGAATGCATTTGCTGTCTGTCTCTCTCTCTCAAGTAAAATAAACTAACTAACTAACTAAAAACAAAACAAAAAATATTTCACCCATTTCTCCTAACCCCAACCCTGGTAACCACCAATCTGTTCTTTGTACCTTAGTTTTACATATGTATATACTTTTAGATTCCACATATAAATGAGATCATACAATGCTTCTCTTTCTCTGTCTTATTTCACTTAGCATAATACCCTCAAGGTCCATCCGTGTTTTCAAATGGCAAGATTTCATTCTTTTTTAGAGCTGAACATTATTCCACTGTGTGTTTGCATGAGTGCACACGTATGTGTGTGTATGTGCTACAATTTCTTTATTCATTTATCTATCAGTGGACATGTAGGTTGCTTCCATATCTTGGCTATTGTAAATAATGCTGCTTCATGCTCATGGGAGTGCATATCTTTTTTAGTTACTGTTTTTCTTTTCTCCAGATAAATACAAAGAAGTGGGATTGCCAGATCATATGCCAGCCCTATTTTTTAATTTTTTGATACTTTCTTCCATAGTGGCTAC
Organism: Taxidea taxus jeffersonii; assembly: GCA_003697995.1. Classification (NCBI taxonomy): domain Eukaryota; kingdom Metazoa; phylum Chordata; class Mammalia; order Carnivora; family Mustelidae; genus Taxidea; species Taxidea taxus. Next base: position 8,856 of record RCUC01138367.1, on the reverse strand, counting down.
ATCAATTTCCATTCCCACCAGCAGTGCCCAAAGGTTCTCTTTTCTCCACAACACTTGTTATGTCAAGTCTTTTTGATAATAGATAGTTTAACAGATGTAAGGTGATACCTCATTGTGGTTTGGGTTTATAATCCCCTGATGATTACTAAGGTAGAGCATCCTTTCATGTACCTATTGGCCATCTGTATTACTTCTTTGGAAAAATCTCTAATCAGATCTTCTGCCCAGATTTTTTTTTAAGATTTTATTTATTTATTTGACAGAGAGAGAGATCACAAGTAGGCAGAGCGGCAGGGGAGAGAGAGGGGGAAGCAGACTCCCTGCTGAACAGAGAGCCCAATGCAGGGCTCTATCCCAGGACCCTGAGATCATGACCTAAGCCGAAGGCAGAGGCTTAACCCACTGAGCCACCCAGGTGCCCCTTCTGTCCAGGTTTGAATCAGAATGTGTGTGTGTGTGTGTGTGTATGTGTGTGTGTGTTTCTTGCTATTGAGTTGTATGAGTTCTTTACATATTTTGGATATTAGCCCTGTATCACATCCATGATTTGCAAGTATTTTCTCCCATGCAGTAAGCTGCCTTTTCATTTTGTTGATGGTTTCCTTTGCTATGCAGAAGCTTTTTAGTTTGATGTGGTCCCACACATATGTTTTTCCTTTGGTTGCCTTTGCTTTTTAAAAACAAATTTTTTATTAACATATAATGTATTATTTGCCCTAGGGGTACAGGTCTGTGAATCATCAGGCTTACACTTTTCACAGCACCCAACATATTACATGCCCTCCCCAATGTCTATAACCCAGCCACCCTATCCCTACCCCCCCTAGCAACCCTCAGTTTGTTTGTGAGATTAAGAGTCTTTTATGGTTTTTCTCCCTCCTGATCCCATCTTGTTTCATTTTTTTCCTTCCCCAGCCCCCACCACCCCCTGCCCTGCCTCTCAAATTCCTCATATCAGAGAGAACATATGATAGTTGTCTTTCTCTGATTGACTTATTTTGTTCAGCATAATACCCTCTAGTTCCATCCATGTTGTTGCAAATGGCAAGATTTCATTTCTTTTGATAGCTGCTTAGTATTCCATTGTGTATGTATGTATGTATGTATGTGTGTGTATATATATATATATACACATACCACATTTTCTTTTCCCATTCATCTTTTGATGGACATCTATATTCTTTTCATAGTTTGGTTGCCTTTGCTTTTAGTGTCAAATCTGAACAATCATCACTGAGACCAATGGCAAGGAGTTTACATGTTTTCTTCTAAAAGTTTTATGGTTTCAAGTCTTATGTTTAAGTTTTTAAACCATTCTGAGCTAGTTATGTGTATGGTTTAAGCTAGTGGTCCAGGTTCATTCTTTTGCATTTGGCTGTCCAATTTTCCAGCACCACTTATTGAAAAAGACTGTCCTCTGCGCATTTTGTATTTCTGGGTCCTTTGTCATAAATTAATTAACCAAATATGCATGGGTTTATTTCTGGGGTCTTGATTCTATTCCATTGAACTATGTCTCTGTTTTTATGCTGATACTATACTGTTTTGATTATCTCAGCTTCAAAATATAATTTGAAATCAGGGAACATGCTGCTTCCACATTTGTTCCTTTTCTTCAAGATTACTTGGGCTGTTTAAGTCTTCCGTAATTCCATACAAATTTTAGAATTGTTTGTGCTATTTCTGTGAAAATGTCATTGGTATTTTAATATGGATTGCAGTGAATTTGTAGATTGCTTTGGGTAGTGTGGACTTTTTAACAGTATTAATTCTTGCAATCTGTGAGCATGGAATATCTTTCCATTTATTTGTTTCTTCCTCAATTTCTTTCATCAATATCATAGTTTTCAGGACATAGGTCTTGGTCTAATTTACTCTTGGGTAAGTTATTCTTTCTAATGCAATGGTAAACAGGACTGTTTTCTTAATTTCTCTTTCTTATAGAGACCAGATGTCCATCGACAGATGAATGGATAAAGATGATGTGGTATGCATATACAATGGAATACTACTCAGCCATCAAAAACCCAAAATCTTACTATTTGCAACAACATGGATGGAACTAGAGGGTATTACTCCAAGTGAAATAAGTCAGTCAGAGAAATATAATTATCATATGATCTCACTCATATGTGGAATTTAATAAACAAAACAGAAGATCATAGAGGAAGGGAGGGAAAATAAAACAAAATGAAATCAGAGAGGAAGACAAACTATAAGAGACTCTTAATTAATCATAGGAAACAAACTGAGGGCTGCTGGAGGGGTGAGGGGTGGGGGATGGGGTAATTGGGTGTTGGGCATTAAGGAGAGCATGTGATGTAATGAGCACTGGGTTTTATGTAAGACTGATGAATCACTGACCTCTACCTCTGAAACTAATAATATATGTTAATTAATTGAATTTAAACCAAAAAAACTTTAAAAAGCATAAAGGAACCAGCAAAAGACATTTTTCTTTCTTACAATTTGTCAATTATAATTAGTGTTTAGAAATACAAGACTTTTATGTATTGGTTTTGTATCCTGCAATTTTACTGAATTCATTTATTCATTCTAACGGTTTTATGTGTGTGTGTGTGTGTGGCATCTTTAGAGATATATCTATCACATCTCTACAAATAGTGACACCTTTACTTCTTTCTTTCTAACCTGGATGCCTTTCATTTATTTTTTGTCCTTAATTGCTCTGGCCAGGACTTCCAATGTTATGTTGAATAAAAGTGGCAAGAGTGAGCATCTTTATCTTGTTCCTGATCTTAGGAAAAAAATAATCATTGTTTTAAATGAAAAAATGTACATCATTTAGTCTCCTTTAAAAACACAGACAAAAAAAAAAAAAAGACCGCAGACTACTATGTTATTCTCTTTTTGAAGTAGCTGAACCCAATGTTCCATGAAATCTATAAATATGTTGTTCCAAGTAAGCAGTAGTGAATCTCAGAACAGCATGTAGCATATAATACGTAGAGAAGTGGAAAAGAACGTGATGATATCTGAGGTGAGATATATGAATTATTTTAAAAAGTGAAACAGGTGCCAACACTATAAGGAATAATAATCAGTCCCCACAGGGAAGCAGTACTCACAATTTGCTTAAGTTAAGGCATTAAGGAACAAATATTTACAGGTCCCAATATAACCTATGAGTGGAAAAAAGGTAGGTCAGAATTCATCTTCTTTTTTTAAATCTTTTTTTTTTTTTAATATTTTATTTATTTTATTTGTCAGAGAGAGAGAGCTCAGGCAGACAGAGTGGCAGGAGGGAGAAGCAGGCTCCCTGCTGAGCAAGGAGCCCGATGTGGGACTCGATCCCAGGACGCTGGGATCATGACCTGAGCCGAAGGCAGCTGCTTAACCAACTGAGCCACCCAGGCGTCCCAGAATTCATCTTCTTATTTTTCAGACTGACATATTAATTTATCTGGTTAATTTATTAGACTAACCCCTAGATTATATTAATTTAAAATAAATGAGTATAAAGTAGATGATCCTTAACCAAAACTATAGGAAGTATCTTTTTCCTTCTATAGAACAGAGATAGAGTAAATCGGTTGAAAAAAATTTGCTTAGGGAGTGACAAACTAAAACATGAATATTTTTCCAAGTGAAGACTTAGTCTGCTATTTTAGGCAAGATTCTAAAAATAAGTATGAGCTTGGCAATCTAGCATCATGTTTAACTACAGTTAGACTATTCTGGCTGTACCAATAACTGAGTGATCTTGAGTAAGTTATTAAACTAATAAATTCATTTATTAGTTTATTATTTATTAGAAATAATTTATTAGAAAAAGGGGGAAGATAACATATACATGAGGTGATTCAAGGGGGAAGATAACATATACATGAGGTGATTCAAAAGCATGAGATGAGCCCATCCTACATAAAGCATACAGAACAATGCTGCCACTTTATAATTACTAATAATAACTAGTGCTTTCTTTCGGTGGGCTCTCTGGGCATATGCACTGAGAACCATTACTCAGTCCTCACCACTCAGAGTCTCATCTGACACTATCCTGGTTTCTCAGTCTAAAAAGCATTCTTTTCTTCAGCTTTTTTTCTTCTTCTGATATCTAGTATTTCTTGTATTTTACCAAAATATCAATTACATTTCTGATTTTGAAATTCCAACCCTTTCATTCCTTTCAAGTCAATGAATTAAAAAATATGTTTGTTACTAAGGGTTCAGCTTAGACACAATTTTTTATTTATAAAGGATTATCCTCAAATACATTTCTAATTCCAGTCCTCAGAATGCTACTGAAATACGTGATAAAGTGTCCTTCCCTGTTAGCATCTGTCACCTCCTCCTTTTCCTTTTTTGGCATAAGTCTGGACTAACATACAATTTTGGGAGCTATTGTAAAGCTATTGATAAAGTGGGGGGAACCAAAGAGAAATAGATGCTTAAAGCAGTCTGCATCAGATACTGTATCACCACAGGGATGTCTCATCCACATCTCATCTGCAAAGTAGAAATGTTAACACAAACCAGCCTCCCAGCAATAGTATAAATAGCACCTGAAAGACATGGAATTTTTGTAAAGCATCACAAAATAGCAATATATTTGATTGCATTACATAATCTCAGAATATTCTTAGTAGCCAAAAATATATATCACATGTTATATATATTAATATTTTTAAAAATATATCATGAACACAGGTCCACATAAGTGCAGGGAAAGCTAACTCTAAAACTATGTATGATGAGCTACTTTCAAGTTTTCTATTAATCTTTGGGTGGTACTTGTTTGTTAATTTGGGGGATGACCTAGGTATTTCTGAGGACTCAAGCTAAAGCTTTAAAATAATAATTGCAGAAAGAGTAAAATTGAGAAAAATCTATTTATTTACATAATATTTTCTAAGCATTAGGGAAAGACCTCTGTTTTCCAGGGCAGCAGAATAGCTGAGTGTGGCTCATTGGAGGCCCGTGCCCACAAAGACACAGGCAGAAGAAATTCCATCATTGCATTCCTTTCACTGTGTCAGGGCCTCAGGAAATAGTGGTGAACAACAGTTATTGCTCTTATAAAGCTTATAGTTCAATGGGGAGGGTAGACACTGGAACAAATGCTTACAGTTGTGACAGGGGTTATGAAACAAAAGTGCAAGTGGAGGGGCCATAGAAATGGACAGTTGGGGTGGGGTAACCTAGCCTGAGCAATCAAGAGAAATTCCTTAAGGAAGTAACATTTCAACTAGGTCTTGGTGAGAGAAAGTGGGGAAAAAGTGAGAGCCAATAAAGTGAAGGCAGCAGGGCTGGGTTTAGTGTGGAGAAGAGAGGTCTAAGCACCTGACTATGTAATCATCTGAGGTGGAAACTATTCTAGAAGTTGAACATTGGGCCAATGTGCAGAAGCTTGAGAGAGGGGGGAAACAGTAAAACAAAATGACAAAAATGAGTAAGCATGAGCCACCATAGGCCTATCATTCCCTGGAAGGAGCCCCAGCTGCCCCAGCCACCCCAGCCACCCCAGTTACCATGACAGCAACCATGACAGGCAAGGCCAGGACCCACCCTCCAGGACTATCGACACCAAGCCTGGCACCACCAGCACCACTGGAAGGGGCAGGGGCACAAGGAGAAGGCCCAGGTGACCTCACATCCATGGTGCCTGCTCTTGGGCACAAGGTCATTGTAACAAACATTTGGGGAATAGTTCAGTGTAAGGCATGGATAAAGAAGAGGTAAACTATATCTACAATGGAATATTTTTCAGCCATTAAAAAGAATGATATCTTGCTATTTGCAATGACATGGATGGACCCAAGACTATAATGCTAAACAAAAGAAGTCAGAGAAATACAAACACCATATGATTTCAATCATATGTAGAATTTAAAAAACAAAACAAACAAACAAAGGGAAAAAAAGAGAGGCCAACTAAGGAACAGACTCTCAACTACAGAGAACAAACTTATGGTTCCCAGAGGGGATGTGGGTGGGGGAATGGGGGAAACAGGTGATGGGGATGAAGGAGGGCACCTGTTGTGATGAGCACAGGGTGAAGTACGAAAGTGCTGAATCTCTATATTGTACATCTGAAGCTAATATTACACTGTATGTTAACTAACTGGGATTTAAGTAAAAGCTTGAGGGAAAAAAAAGAAATTGGTATGATTTCATCAACACGAATGACACCAAGGAGATATATGTGTACACCAGACTGCCATAAACAAGAACAACCCCAGAAAGTCCCTTCACAGTGTTTGTGATGGAGAAACTGTGGAGCTTGATCTTGTTGAAGGAGGAGAGGGAAATGTGACAGGGCTCTGGTGGAGCTCTAGTGTGAGGCTATAAATACACAGCAGATGGTAACAATGGACCATGTTATCCACATCACAGGGGTCCTCCACACAATTACCCACAGAAGTACCAGAATAGTGAGAGTGGGGCAAGAAGGAATGCATAGATCAGTTCCCAACTTAGTACACATGGAGACCCTATGGGCATCAACCCTCTTGTGCAGGAACAAGTGGTGGAGGGAGCTGACAAGCTGGGTACAGGAGAACAAGGTGCAGTGAGACAGAATGTATCAGGATTACAGACCACAATTCCACAGGAGTCCTCCTCGCCAAGGACAGCCTAAAGAGGACAGCAAGGGGGGCACCTGGGTGGCTCAGTGGGTTAAGCCGCTGCCTTCGGCTCAGGTTGTGATCCCAGGGTCCTGGGATCGAGCCCCACATCGGGCTCTCTGCTCCACAGGGAGCCTACTTCCTCCTCTCTCTGCCTGCCTCTCTGCCTACTTGTGATCTCTGTCAAATAAATAAATAAAATCTTAAAAAAAAAAAAGGACAGCAAGGAAGAAGATAAGGAAAATAGAGGAGATGGGTCAACACCCATCTCAACATCGGTACTATCCCAACTTCAATTACCCACAGGGACACCCAAAAATCCCCAAGCCACATGATGGCAAAGAGACAAAAGCTGCTGATTCATCAGCTGAGAATTCGTCTGCTCCTGAGGCTAAACAGGGCAGAGATGAGTAAATACTACTGGCTCACCAGCTATACTATCTCTATATTATCATCTGGTTTACTCAACCAAAAAAAAGGAAATGAACATGAAATTCCAGCAGTAAAAAATGCACAAAAGGATGGAGCTGGAGACCTTAAGTGCTTGCTTTTTGCCCACTGACCAGATAAACAGAACTATCTGCATTATCTATGCAGCATGGGGTTTTTTATTATTTTTACCTAAAGTTGTTTCTTTTTAGTAATGACAAGTGTGGTTTAAAAAAAAAAAAAAGCCTGGTTTTTCTCAATACATCTTTAAAAGATTTTTAAATAATTTCATATCTGATCACCTTAAGATTTTTAAGAACCTCAGATGCCTGGGTGGCTCAGTAGGTTAAGTGTTTGTCTTCAGCTCAGGTCATGATCCCAGGGTCCCAGGATTGAGCTCCACATCTGCTCAGCGGGGAATCTCTTTTCCCTCTGCCCCTCATAGAGCTCATGCTCTCTCACTCTCTCAAATAAATGAAATCTGCAAACAAGCAAAAAACCAGATTTTTAAGAACATTGTTTTTAATTGTAATAAACGTTTATAACTTGGGGGTGCCTGGCTGGCTCAGCATGCAACTCTTGATCTCAGGGTTGTGTGTTTTGGCTCCACATTGGGTGTAGAGATTACTTGAAAAATAAAATCTTTAAAGAAACGAAGTTTACAACTTGATTTTTACAAAAAGTTCAACAAAGAGCAAGTACCTATTAATACAAGTGTTTAAGGAAAGAGAGAAGAAAGAAAGAAAGAAAGGAAGGAAGACAGGGAGGGAGGGAGGAAAAATGAAGGAAGGAAAGAGAAAGAGAAAAAAAATGTGGGCTAGATTTTACTAGGCCTCATAGGACACATTGCAGATTTTGATGTTTATCTTAAAGAAAAGAGAAAGCCATAGAAGAGTCTTAGAAGATGACATTGGATACACTAGGGAAGATGAACTGAGAGGGGATAAAGGATGATGTATGGGAACCAAATAGGACGCCACTGTAGTAATCCAAGCATGAGATTGTGATGGATTAGATTGGGGTGGCTATAGTGAGGATAGAGAAAAGTCAATGGGTTTAAGAGATATTCAGAGCCAAATCAACATGACATGGATTTTTAAAAAGTATTTTAACAGAACAACTTAATATAGATACTGGAAATATGAAATGATGAGAGAGACATGTAGGATTACTAGGCTATTTTGAGGGACCATTTGAGCCTGATGACTGTCATTTCCCCGCTGAAGTACTCTGTAGCCAGGTGCTACTAGGCTTCCCCAGAGATGTTGATTTTCCAGGCCAAGTGCGAAACATGAACAATTCAAGTAATTCAGTGATGGACTGGAGTGCGACTGGAACATTGGACCACCAAGTCCAAGCTGTATAAAGAAGATGACAGGAAGAGCTAATATGAGGTAACATGTATACTGAGATTAGTTGAGAAACAAGCTAGAAGGCTTGGAGGTTGCTGGTGATCAGAAAAAAATGGGATGTATATATTGGTGATTTTCTAGACAATTTTGGGAATAAATGGCTAAGGTAGAAATGGAGCATAAAGTCACTGACAATGAAGAGTTAACAAAGTGAGAGGCTAGTACTAGAGAAGTGTGTGACCATATGGATATGGAATTCAACCAAGCTGATGACAGGGTTCACAGTAGAAAGGGAGACCATGAGCCACATACCAAAGTCTTCACTGAATAATGGCAAGTGTCAAGAATCAGACAGAAGACAATCTTGGGAAAGGGAAAAAAGAGTATAATAGTCTTAGTTTACCCACTATTAAAAATACCAATTGTTAGAAACCATAATGTTAAAAATACACACACACACACACACACACACACACACACACACACAC
>RCUC01138365.1:0-54618 GCA_003697995.1 Taxidea taxus jeffersonii | reverse complement strand
ATTTTTCCCATTTAGCTTGTTGAATATATTATGCCAAGTCTCTTTGGACATGTTTGCTGCCAGCCTTCTATGTCTATGCTTGTAGGTTAAGGACCTCTTGTCCTGAGCTGTTGAAGGATTTTATGTTTAACTCTGAAATTTGCAAGTGTCAGTATAATATGAAGAGGTGTTGACCTTTTTTGGTGATTTTGAGGGGGGTTCTTTGTGCCTCCAGCATGTGACTGCCTATTTCTTTCTCCAATTTAGGGAAATTCTGAGCTATAATTTGTTCAAATAAATCTGCCCCTTCTCCTGCTCCTCATCTTCTGGGACTCCTATAATATGGATATTATTTTGCTTTATGGAATTGCTGAGTTCCCTTAGTCTACTTTTGTGATCTAGGTTTCTTCCCCTCTTCTTCTTTATCTGTCAGAGAGAGAGAGAGCACAAAGCAGGGGGAGTGGCAGACAAGGGAGCAACAGGTTCCCTACTGAGCTAAGAGCCCAAAGTGGGACTCGATCCCAGGATCCTGGAATCATGACCTGAGCCCAAGGCAGACTCTTAACTGACTGAGCCACCCAGGGATCCCTCTTTCCCTTTTCTTTTCAGCATCCTTATTTTCCATCATTTTATCTTCTATATCACTTATTCTCTCTTCTGCTTTGTTTACCCTTGCTTATATGGCCTTCACTTGGGAATACATCTCAGTAGTATCATCGGTAATTTCAGCCTGAGTAGATTTATTTCTTTCATATCTATAGTAAGGGATTCTCTAGTGTCTTGTTTGCTTTTTTTCAAGCCTAGCTAGTATCTTTATGATCATTGTTTTAGATTCTAATTTAGACATCTTACTTATATCTGCATTGATTAAATCTCTAGCAGTGTGTATTATTTTCTGTTCTTTGTTTTGGGGTGAATTTCTCATAATTTTTTCTAGAAAATAAAAGAAGAAAGAAAAAGAAAACAATAACAGCAATAACAGAAAACAACAAGAACAAACAATAGATCCGGAGTGTGTTTGGTCTTCTTGTGAAAATAAACTAGATTCCAAAATAGGGAAGAAAAACATATTAATAAAATATAATGACAGGAAACAAATAATAATAATATATATAATTAAAATATGTAAAATATGTAAACATAAAATATAAAAAATAAAAATATATAGAAAGTATATACAAAAATTAAAAGTAAATGAATATAAGAAACAATTGAAAAAATAAGGTAATAACTGAAAAAGTAATGTAAAGGACTAAAGAATGAAAATAGAAAGAATAGTATATATTGTTTCCCTAAGAGGTGAAGTTTTGCAACCCTCTGTGATCAGTAAACTTGGTGAGTACAAGTTGTTTTTGCTGGGTCTTTTGTGGTGGAGCCTGTTGCCCTGATTCTCAGGTGCACTTCCCCTCCTGGAAATGTACCTACCTTCCAATTTGGATCCCTTTTTTTTACCTTGCCTTTGCTCTAGCTAGAAGTTCCAGTACTATGTTGAATACATGGAGAGAGTGGATACCCTTGTCTTGTTCCCAGTTTTAGAGGAAAAGCATTGTATTTTTTCCCATTGAATATATGTTAGCTGTTGGTTTGTTGCATATAGCCTTTGTTGTGTTGAGGCATTTTATTATACTCAATCTGTTGAGTGTTTTATTATAAAATGTTGTGTCTGTTTTTTCAAATGATTTATCTCCATCTATTGAGATAGTAGATGATGTTTATCTTTCATTCTCATTCTATTAATGTGGTATATCGCATTTGTTGATTTGCATTTGTTGGACCATTCCCAAGTCCCAGGGATAAATCCTGCATGGTCATTTTAATGAGTTTTTTTGTGTTCAGTACAATCATTTTAATGAGTTTTTTTGTTCAGTTTGCCAATATTTTGCTGAAGTTTTTTTTAATCTCTGTTCTTTAGGGATGTTGGCCTGTTGTTTTATTGTAGTGTCCTTATCTGACTTTTGGTAAGAAGTTATTATTGGCTTCACAGAATGAGTTTGGAACTGTTCCCTCCTCTTCAATTTTGTGGAAGAGTTTGAAAATGATTGGTGTTAATTCTTTAAATGTTTGGTTCAATTCACTAGTGAAAGCCATCTGGTCCTGAAGTTTTCCATGTTGGGACATTTTTTATGATGGATTCAATCTCCATACTCATTGTTGTGTCTGTTCAGACCTTCTATTTTTTTTCTGTTTCTGTATTGGGAGGTTGTATGATTCTAGAAATTTAATCCATTTCTTCTGGATTATCAAGTTTGTTGGCATATACTTGCTCAGAGTAGTCTCTTATGATCCTATGCGTTTCTGTGGTGTTTATTGGAATTTTTCCTGTTATATTTCTGATTTCATTTATTTGAGTCTTCTCTTTTTTCTTAGTTCTACTAAAAGTTTGTTGATTTTGCTTATCTTTTTGAAAAATGAGCTCTTAGTTTTGTTGATCTTTTCTATTATTTTTTCCTGGCTTCTATTTCATTTATTTCCACTGTAATCTTCATTATTTCTGCTACTATTACTTCTGTCAGTTTTAGGTTGAATTTGTTCTTTTTCTGATTCTTTGAGGTGTAAATTTAGATAATTTATTTTCAGTCTTTAATATTTCTCTCTCTATATATAATCTCAAAACTGCTTTTGCAGCATCCCATAAATTATAGTATGTATAGTAAGTTATAGTATGTTGTGTTTCCATTTTCATTTGTTTTGAGATATTCTTTGGTTTCCCTTTTGATTTCTTCTTTGTTCCATTGGTTGTTCAGCAGCATGTTATTTAGTTTTCATATATTTGTGAATTTTCTAGCTTTCCTCATGTTGTTGATTTCTTGTTTCATGTCATTGTGGTTAGGAAAGTTAGTAGTATGATTTTAATCTTAAGCTTTCATAGACTTGTTTTATATCCTATCACATGATCTATTTTTGAGTATTCTGTGTGTACATGAGGAGAATTTGTATTCTACTGTTGTTGGATGGAATGTTCTATAGATGTCTTTTAGGTCCATTTCACCTAATGTTTGGTTTGAGTGCATGTTTCTTTGTTGATTTTTTTTTCTGGATAACCTCTCCAGTGTTGAAAGTGATGTATTGAAGTCCCTTATGATTACTTGTTTATTTTCCCTTTATTTCTGTTAGTATTTGCTTAATATATTCAAGTGTGGCTATATTGGATGTATATATATTTATTATTTACCTTTAATAGTGTGTTATGTACTTTGATATATTTTCATGTCACTGATAAGTGTCTTTATTTTGGCTTGAAGAACTCCTTTCAACCTTTCTTGCAAAGCAGGTATAGTCATGGTGAACTCCCTTAGCTTTGTTTCTCTGGGAAAGCCATTATTTCCCCTGCATACCTGAGGATAATTTGCAAATGAGTATTCTTGTTTTTTTTTTTAAATGTTTTTAATATTTTTAATTTTTCCACACCTTGAGTATGTTATTTCACTCTTGCCTGGCCTGTAGGATTCTGCTGATGGCCTGATGCAGATACCACTGTAGATTACATTTCCCCCCGCTCTGGCTACCTTTAAGATTATTTCTGTATCATAAATGAAACAAGATGGGATCGGGAGGGAGACAAACCATAAGAGACTCTTAATCTCACAAAAACAACTGAGGGTTGCCGAGGGGAGGGGGTAGGGAGAGGGTGGTTGGGTTATGGACATTGGGGAGGGTATATGCTATGGTGAGTGCTGTGAAGTGTGTAAACCTGGCGATTCACAGACCTGTACCCCTGGGGTAATAATACATTATATGTTAATAAAAAAATAATTTAAAAAAGATTATTTCTGTACCATTGATTTTTGACAATTTCATTACAATGTATTTTGCATTTGGATAAGAAGATGGTATATTCACTTTGTGGAGTTGTATGTTCAACTCTATCCAGATTTTGGAAGTTCTCAGTTATTATTTCTTTAAATAAACCCTCACTTCTCTTTCTGGCATCCGATTGTTCTGACATTTATCTTTTTTTAAAGATTTTATTTATTTATTTGACAGACAGAGATCACAAGTAGGCAGACAGGCAGGCAGAGAGAGAGAGGAGGAAGCAGGCTCCCTTAGGAGCAGAGAGCCTGATGCGGGGCTTGGTCCCAGGACTTTGGGATCATGACCTGGGCTAAAGGCAGAGGCTTTAACCCACTGAGCCACCCAGGTGCCCCTGATATTTATCTTTTTGATGGAATCATATAACTCATGTAGTTTTTCTTCAGTCTTTTAGACCTGTTCTTTCATTTCTTCTGTGTTATTTCAAAATTCCTATCCTCCAAGTCACTTACTCTTTCTTCCATCTGGTCTGCTCTGTAACAGAGGCTCTCTATTGCCTTCTTCTCATTCACTGAATTCTTAGCTCCAAAATTTGTGTCTGGTTCTTTTTTTTTTAAGGATTTTATTAAATATAATGTATTATTTCTCTGATTGATTTATTTTGCTCAGCATAATACCCTCTAGTTCCATCCATATCGTTGCAAATGTCAAGATTTCATTTCTTTGGATGGCTGCATAGTATTCCATTATATGTATATGCTACATCTTCTTTATCCACTCATCTGTTGATGGACATCTAGGTTCATTCCATAGTTTGGCTATTGTGGACATTGCTGCTATAAACATTTGGGTTCACATGCCCTTTTGGATCACTACATTTGTATCTTTATGGTAAATAACCAGTAGGGTGATTGCTGGGTCATAGGGTAGCTCTATTTTCAACTTTCTGAGGAGCTTCCATACTGTTTTTCTGAGTGGCTGCACAGTTCACATTCCCACCAACAATTTAAGAGGACTTCTCTTTCTTTGCATCCTTGTTGTGGCCAATTTTCAAGCTTTTATGTCTTCTATGGTTCTTACCATTCACCAAGCTGGCTAATGGAAACCTCTCTTTTTTTCCAGAAGGTGGCAATTTAGCTCTGTATAGTTTCTTCCTTGCTCATATACAGTGGCCTGCTTTCTGAGCATGCTCACCTGTCTACCAGAGCTTGCTCTCAAGTCATACTGGGGTGTGTGTGCAAGGGGCCAGCAGGAGAGTAGGGGAAAGTATGGGTTTAGCATTTGGCATGTCTTTATATCTTGCAGGGACATCTCTAAGGGTGGTACTCCTAGAGGTTTGTGGGTGGGCTTACTTCTAATTAGAGTCCCTTTAATGACTTTGAAATTAATCTTCCTCTTTCCCATTATCCTCCCTCTGCTTAGTGGTAGAGCTTCCACCTTAGCACTCTGCTTGCTGTTGAAGACAAATGGGTTTCTGCAGCTCTGTCCTGTCTGCCTGAGGTAACCAGGCGTTTACTTACTACCTTCCATTTCTCCCATAGGAGAGGTTGCCTCTATCAGACAAATCAGCTATATTCAGTGTTTCCTCAGGGGAGGGACAGTGTTGGGAAATTTCTCCTAGTGCTTCCACTGCAACCAAATTCATCCCCCCACCCCCACCCCACTACTGTGCAAGAGTTTCCCTTTGGGAAGGCTGGTCTTCTAAAATTTCTGTCTCATGTGTGAGTGCCTGCCTAGGTCAGTGCTCACTTAATTTTTCCTGTCAGTGATGGGAAGGGCCCAGGGTGTTTTGCTGGCTTAGCTGGTTCTGCTGGAGATTTGTCTGGTTCTTACTGGCTGCACTGGTGAGTGAGAGGCTTACTTTAGCTAAGTCCCAAAGGACTCCCAAAGGTCCTTTTGTTTATATATGAATATCTAATCCATTGATTAAAAAGGGACATTAAAAAGGAATGTCATACTGCCATGTTGCTGATGTCACTCCTATGCAATTTGTCTTTTAAACCAAATATTAAAACAAAAGAAGAGTTTACAAACCAAAAATAAAATTACACTGGCTTGGGGCACCTGGGTGGCTCAGTGGGTTAAGCCGCTGCCTTCCGCTCGGGTCATGATCTCAGGGTCCTGGGATCGAGCCCCGTATCGGGCTCTCTGCTCAGCGTGGAGCCTGCTTCCCCCTCTCTCTCTGCCTGCCTCTCTGCCTACTTGTGATCTATCTGTCAAATAAATAAATAAAATCTTTAAAAAAAATTACACTGGCTTTTACATTTACCTGTCTAAAATAACTCTGGATTTTACATTTATCATTCTTCATTTCTTTATATGCCTTTGAGTTACTGTCTAGTGTCTTTTCATTTCAGCCTCCCTTTAAAATTTTTTGTAAGGGTAGGTCTGCTAGTGAAATACTCCCTTATTTTTTGTTTATTTGGGGCTGTCTTAATTTCTCCTTCATCTGTGCTGGATATACTTTTTATTGGCATATATTTCTTTCTTTTTTTTTTTTTAAGATTTTACTTATTTATTTGATAGATAGAGATCACACAAGTAGGCAGAGAGGCAGGCAGAGAGGGGAGGGGAGAAGCAGGCTCCCTGCTGAGCAGAGAGCCCGATGTGGGACTCCATCCCGGGACGCTGGGATCATGACCCGAGCTGAAGGCAGCGGCTTAACCCACTGAGCCACCCAGGCGTCCCTTGGCATATATTTCTTTTATCATGATGTCCCTGGCTTCCATGGTTTCTGAGGTGAAACTGACTATGAATTTTTAGGAATCTCTTGGTTGTCATGAGTCATTTTATTCTCATTGCTTTCAAGATTCTCTTTGCGTTTGGCTTTCCACAATTTGAATACAATCTTTATAGATATGGGTCTTTTTTGAGTTTATTCTACTTAGCATTTGTTTGGCTTCTTTGTTGTGTAGAGTCATGTCTTTCATAAAATTTGGAAAGTTGCTGGACTTTATTTCTTCAGATAATCTTTCTGCCCCTTTCTCTCACTCTTCTTCTGGGACTCCCATTGTGCATTTGCTGGTGTTTTTTTTTTTTTTTAAGATTTTATTTATTTATGACAGAGAGAGAGAAGGAACACATGCACGGGGGAGCTGGAGACTCCTGGATGAGCAGGGAGCTTGACACGGGGTTAGATCTCAGGACTCCAGGATCATGACATGAGCCAAAAGCAGATGCCCAATGACTGAGCTGCCCAAGCTGCCATTGGTGGTGTTCTTGACCCAACATCCCTTAGGTTCTGTTCACTTTTCTTCATTCTCTTATTTTTATGCTTCCCTTATTAGATCATTTCAATTGTCTTATATTCAAGTTTGCTGAGTCTTTTCTTCTGCTTGTTCACTTCTATTTTTGTAATCCTCTAGTGAAATTTCCACTTAATTGCAGCTTCAGAATTTGGTTCCTTTTGATAATTTTCTGAATCTCTTGATAGTCTCTATTTGGTGGTACATCATTCTCCTGGTTTACTTTAGGTCTTTGCCCATGTTTTCCTTTAGCTCTTTGAATGTATTTAATACAGTTGGTTTATTATTGTGATTATGATTGAAACATAGTTGACATATAATCTTTAAGATGTACAACAGTGATTTGATATTTATATACATTATGAAATGATCACCATAAATCTAGCTAACATCACATATTCCCCTTACCTCCTCTTTTGGCAACCATCTGTTTTGTTTTGCTTGTACATTTGTTTTATTTTTAAGATTCCATATAAAAGTGAAATCATGGGGTATTTGTCTTTCTCTGTCTCACTTATTTCAGTTAGCATAATGACTTTGAAGTCCATCCATGTTTTCACAAATGGCAAATTTCATTCTCCTTTATGAGTAATATTTCTGTGTGTGTGTGTGTGTGTGTGTGTGTGTGTGTAAACATTTTCTTTATCCATTCATCTGTCTATGGACACTTAAGTTGCTTCTATATCTTGGTTATTATATATAATGCTGCAGTGAACATAGGGGTTCATGAATCTTTCCAAATTAGTGTTTTTATTTGGATAAGTACTCAGAAGTGAGATTGTTGTTCTATTTTTAATTTTTTGAGGAAGTTCCATACTGTTTAGCATAGTAACCGCACCAATTTTGCCTTCCCACTATCAGTACACAAGGGTTCCCTTTTTTCCATATCCTTGCCAACACTTTTATTTTTTGTCTTTTTGATTCTAGCCATTCTGCTAGATGTGAGGTGATATCTCATTGTAGTTTTGATTTGCATTTCTTTGATGATGAGTCATGTTGAGCATCTTTTATGTGTATGTTGGCCATCTGTATGTTTTCTTTGGGAAAGTGTCTATTCAGGTCTTCTGCCAATCTTTTTATCAGGCTGTTTCCTTGGTGTTAATTTGTGTGAGTTCTTTATATATTTTGGATATTAACTGCTTATTATTGATATATACATATATCAATATATATATTGATATATTATTTGCATATTCTTCCATTCAGTAGACCCTCTTTTTTTTCAATGTGCCAAATGTGGGGCTTAAATTCATTAACCCTGGATCAAGTTCCACCAACTGAGCCACTCGGGTGCCCCTTAGTAGCCCTTTTAAATTTTAATATTTATTTATTTTAAAGATTTTTTATTACTTTAGAGGCAGAGAGCATGCGTGGAGGGGGAGGGGCAGAGGGAGAGAATCCCAAGCCTACTTGCCACTCACCATGGAGCTCAGTGCAGGGCTCAATCTCACCACCCTGAGATCACAGCCTGAGCCAAAATCAAGAGTTGGATGCTTAACCAACTGAGTCACTCAGGTGCCCCGCAGCTCTCTTTTAAATTAAGTTTTTATTTTAATTCCAGTAGACATACGGTTTTATATTAGTTTCAGGTATACAGTATAGTGGTTCAATAATTTCATACATCACTCAGTGATCATCATGACAAGTGCACTCCTTAATCTCCATCACCTATTTCACCCATCCTCCACCCACCTCCCCTCTGGTGACCATCACTTTGTATTCTATAGTTGAGATTCTGTTTCTGGTTTGTCTTCTCTCTCTCTTCTTATTTTGCTTGTTTCTTTTGACCTTAAATTCTACATATGGGTGAGATCATATGGCATTTGTCTTTCTCTGACTTAGTTCACTTAGCATTAGCTAAGCTCCATCTATGTCCTTGCAAATGGCAAGAACTTAATTCCTTTTTTTTTTTTAAAGATTTTATTTATTAGAGAGAGAGAGAGAGAGAGAGAGAGAGCGAGCACCGGCAGACAGAGAGGCAGGCAGAGGGAGAAGCAGGCTCCCTGCCAAGCAAGGAGCCCGACGTGGGACTCGATCCCAGGATGCTGGGATCATGACCTGAGCCGAAGGCAGCCGCTTAACCAACTGAGCCACCCAGGCGTCCCCTTAATTCCTTTTTATAGCTGAAAATATTCCAGTGTGTGTGTGTGTGTGTGTGTGTGTGTGTGTGTGTGTGTGTGTTTGCATATCTTTATCCATCTATTGATGGACATGAGTTACTTCCATAATTTGGATAATATAAATAATGGGGCTATAAACATAAGGATGCATGTATCCATTCAAATTAGTGTTTTTGTGTTTTGGGGGGTAAATACCTAGTAGTGCAATCACTGGATCACAGGGTAGTTCTATTTTCAACTATTTGAGGAACCTCCATACTGTTCTCCACAGTGGCTGCATCAGTTTGTATTCCTACCAATAGTACATGTGTCTTTTTTCTCCACATCCCCACCAATACTTGTTTCTTGGGTTTTTGATTTTAGACATTCTGACAGGTATGAGGTGATATCTCACTGTAATTTTGATTTGTTTTTCTCTTATCTATATTTTAGATACTAACCCTTTATTGGATATGTCATTTGCAAATATCTTCTCCCATCCTGTAGGCTGCCTTTTAGTTTTGTTGATTGTTTCTCTTGCTCTGCAGAAGCTTTTTATTTGGTGTAGTCCCAGTAGTTTATTTTTTCTATCTCTTACCTCAGGAGACATATCTAGAAAAATGTTGCTACACCAATGTCAGAGAAATTATTGCTTCTGTTCTTTTCTAGGATTATGGTTTCAGTCTCACACTAAAGTCTGTAATCCATTTTGAATTTATTTTGGGGTAAGTTGTAAGAAAGTGGTCCAGTTTCATTTTAATGCATGTAGCTGCCCAGTTTCCCAACATCATTTTTTGAAGATATTTTTTCCCATTGGATATTCTTTCATGCTTTGTCAAAGATTAATTGACTGTTGTTTTATTTCTGAGTATTCTGTTCTGTTCCATTCATCTATGTGTCTATTTTTCTGCCCGTACCATATTGTTTTGATTACTATAGATTTGTAGTATAACTTTAAGTCTGGAATTGTGATACCTCCAGTTTTGTTTTACTCTTTCAAGATTGCATTGGTTATTCGGGATCTTTTGTGGTTCCATATAGATTTTTAGAGTTGTTTGTTACAGTTCTGTGAAAAATGCTGGTGGCATTTTGGTAGGAATTGTATTAAATCTGTAGATTTCTTTGGGTAGTATAGCCATTTTAACAATATTTCTTCTTCTAATACATGAGCATGGAATGTCTTTTCCTTTCTTTTTGTCATCTTCAATATCTTTCATCAGTGTTTTAGTTTTCAGAGTAGAGGTCTTTCATTTATTTTGGTTAGGTTAATTCCTAGGTATCTTATTCTTTCTAGTGCAATTGCAAATGGGATTGTTTTATTTCTTTTTCTGCTGTTTCATTATTAGTGTACAGAAATGCAACAGATTTCTGTACATTGATTTTGTATCATGCAACTTTACTGAATTAATTCCTCAGTCCTAGCACTTTTTGGGTGGAGTCTTTCAGGTTTTCTATATAGTATCATGTCACCTGTGAACAGTGCAAGTTTGACTTCTTTGTTAACAATGTCTTTTATTTGTTTTTGTTGTCTGATTGCTGAGGCTAGGACTTCCAGTATTATGTTGAATAAAAGTGGTAAGAGTGAAAACAGTATGAATGTTCCTCAAAAAGTTAAAAATAGAGCTACCCTGTGACCCAGCAATTCCACTACTAGGTATTTATCCAAAGGGTACAAATATAGTGATATGAACGGGCACATGTGCCCCACTGTTTACAGCAGCCATGTCCACAGTAGCCAAACTATGGAAAGAGGCCAGATGTCCATCCACAGAGGAGTGGATAAAGAAGATGTGATATATATAATGGAATAGTACTCAGGCATCAGAAAGAATGAAATCTTGTCATTTGAAATGATGTAGTTAGAACTAGAGTGTAGTATGCTAGGTGAAATAAGTCAAAGAAAGACAAATACCATATGATTTCATTTATATATGGAATTTAAGAAATAAAACTGATGTACATAGGAGAAGGAAAGGACAAATAAAATAATATGAAATCAGAGAGGGTGGTAAACCATAAGAGACTCTTAACTATAGGGAACATGTGGACAGGCTGGAAGGGAGGTGGGTGGGGGATGGGGTAACTGGGTGATGGGCATTAAGGAAGGCACTTGATGGAATGAGCACCGCATGTTGTATGCAGCTGATGAATCACTAAATTCTACCTTTTAAACTAATAATACACTACATGTTAATTAACGTGAATTTAAATAAAACAAAAAAATTGTGAGAGAGGACATCCTTGTCTTATTCCTGACCTTAGGGGAAAAACTGAAAGTTTTTGATGTTCACTGAGTATGATGCAGTGAGTATGATGTTCACTGCAGGTTTTATTAAACCTTTATTATTGAGGTATGTTCCCTCTAAACCTACTTTGTTGAAGATTTTTTTTTTTATCATGAGTGGATGCTGTACTTTGTTAAATGCTTTTTCTTTATCTATTGAAATGATCATATGGTATTTATCCTTTCTTATTGATGTGATGTATCATGTTGATCGATTTACAAATATAGCCTTTCTTTTAATAGTTACCTTAAATGCCTGAAGCCAAAAGTAAAAAAATGTATATCCCCCCCATACACTTTTAGTTTTTGTAGATTGGTTTTTTGCAGATTGGACTCTTGGCTAGGCTTTTATTAATTCTGCCTTAGGTTTCACACCCTGAATGAGTGGAGCATGAAGTACAACCAGAACTGAAAACATGGCGTACTGTGTGGCCCTTTCTGAGTATGCAACCCATCCAGAGCATGCACATAGACTTTTTGATTTCCTGGCAAATGCAGGAGCTTTTTAAAAGCCCTTTCTCCACATTTATCTCCTTTTCCAAAGTCTTCCTTCCCCAGGTTTTTGGTCTTTCTATTGCATGCCCTAGCTTTTGCTCTTATTTGCTTTTGGCAAATGCCCAAATGCCACCCATTGCTCCACTCCCTTGGGGAGTTACTGGACAGATCCAAACATACATCCGCAGTTCATTGTGAATAGAGTCTGTATTGCTCCCTCTGGTGCTAGCAACCTGCACCAGGAATTCATACTGCTGTCTTCATGACCGACAGCAATATGGAGAATGGGAGACAGTAAGCAGGAAATTTTAAATGCCACAACACTCCTACTGCAGCAGACCAGCTTCTTTATTCGTTATGCTTTCCTCTAGTTGTAAGTTTTTGGCCAGATTTTAGACTTCTATGAAAGTTGACTCTGACAGTTTTGCTAGTTGTTATTGTGGAGGGACAGAGCCCTGATATTCCCTAGTCCACTAGTTTTAGTGACTTTGCTCCTCTTATTTTCTTAAAATTGCTAATCTGTACTCATATAAAGAAGTCAGTCTCTTTTAGACATTGATTTTAATAATACATCACTCTAATATATATGTAAACAGGAAAATATAAGCCAGGTATATTGCTTAAGATAGTTCTACACTTCATATTCACTTCTTGTCTGCTCTGAACCACTTTTAAGTTCAGTCTTTGATGTTTGGGCTTTCTACACAACACTACTCTCTATTCCCTCTAGAAAGTTTATGATTTAGAACTTCTTAAAAGGGCACTCTCTACTGTCATGCCCAGGACTTCACTCCCAGCCTCTGAGACCCACATACAGGCAATGGCAAACATCATAACTGACACACTGGTGACTGTCATATGAATCCCAATTTCAACAAAATATGAAGGAATATACATCTAATAATTGGCAGTATGTGGAATGTCTTTTTCTTAGAAACCAGACGAGGAAATGATTGATTTGGCTAACACAGGACACAGAAAGCAACAGAAAGACATTTTGGGAGGGCTAGGGAGTTGGTGGAAGGATCTGACAGCCAAGCAGTAGAAGAGTCCTGTCAGCAGAACCATCAGCATCACACACAGAGGACCAGGCAGGTCTGTAGGATATTCAGAGTTGAGTCACGTGTCTGATGCTTAAATCCATTTCGGATTTAAAGAAGTGGGCAGTGGAAGGTTCATGGTTGGAAAGTGAAACACTAATGTCTTGGCCAAGGACTTTTCAGAAGATTCTGAAGAACAGAGTAATGTGATGACATCTTCTTCCTCAAAGATCTCTTGGAGGCCATGTGAAAATGGATTGCATGTGGAGGACAGATTTGTGAGGTCTGTGGCTCTGTGGGTGAGCAAATGTGACAGAAGTGCTACCAAGGGGGTAGCTGAGGAGCTGGGCTGTGGCAGGGAGGAGGGAGACAGTACAAACTGACTGGGAGATAAGTCCACTTGACAAGATATGTTGGGAATGCAAACCACTTCTTTGTGTTTTTATTATAGGCAATGTGAGCACATATATGGCAGATTGCACAACTGACCCATATAATAAATTACCTGTTCACAGCTCTGGCTACTGCTTAGTCTGGGGGCTCAGTCTCACAAATGACAGATGCTGAAGTGAACACAGAAATGTTTACCTATCACAGTAGGTTTTCATTAAAATACATAGGATTTAACAGCACCAAGGATGTGACCTCAATACATAGGGACCTTGTGTTTTTACTTTACTGGCCCTTGTCTTGCCTTTTCAAACTTAATACAGTTGGAATAAGATTTATCCAAGAAAGTCTATATTTGTAACTTCACTATTGTCTAGCATAAAACACACAAAAATATACCATGAAGTTAAAATTAGCCCTAAGGTAGGTTAACAAAGTTTGTAATGTATAGTTGAGAGTAATAAACTGAAGAGGGCGCTAAAGTCAGCAAAGGCTCTTTCCTCTTGAAGCTTCACTTTTACATGTTAGATACCACTGTTCACAAAACATTTGTACTGTTTCAGATTTTAATTGGGAGGAGACCTGTTTTTGTTTCACATCTTGTGCCATGTGAAGGGTGGAAAAATGATCCCTCTTTAGAACTGAGTTATGGTCACTGTGTTATGAATGTAGAGGAGGAAACCCCAGTAAGTTTCTAACCCTGACAATGCTCAAAAATACTAGAACATACTGAATTTTTTTTTTTTAAAGATTTTTATTTATTTGACAGAGAGAGATCACAAATAGGCAGAGAGGCAGGCAGAGACAAAGAGGAAAGCGGCTCCCCGCTGAGCAGAGAGCTCGATGTGGGGCTTGATCCCAGGATCCCAAGATCAGGACCTGAGCGGAAGGCAGAGGCTTACGAGCCACCCAGGTGCCCCTGAAAATTTTAAGCATTTCCAGCCTCCTGGATTTCTAAAAGACTGATGTGTTTAGAAAGTCCACAGGGAGTGGACTTCATCTGAACATCTCAACCATGCTCAACATAGGGAATGTCCTCACAAACATGGGGAATCCAAAGGTTCCAACCTTTTACAAAAATGCTCTCTTACTTGATGCCTTCCTTTCAGCAGTTCTGCTAAGAATACCAAAGACTCAAGGAGGCTCAAGTAATTATTTTCAAATTTTTTCTTTAGATTTTTATTTATTTGACAGACAGATTACAAATAGGCAGAGAGGCAGGCAGAGAGAGAGGGTGAGGAAGCAGGCCCCCTGCTAGGCAGAGAGCCCGATTCGGGGCTCTATTCCAGGACCCTGAGACCATGACCTGAGCTGAAGGCAGAGGCTTAACCCACTGAGCCACCCAGGCGCCCCTCAAGTAATTATTTGAAAAAGATCCCTAACAATGAGAAATGATGAAGAACAACTCACTCAGTATTTATCTTGAATAAATTTATAGTAGACTAGGAAAGGGCAGAAAGTGGAGATTTCAGGAAAGGACTATGAACAACTACCATTTAAAATTTTTTATTTTTTAAAAATTTGCCCTAAAATGTCACAACAAATCCATACTTTGCTGGTCTATGATCTCTCCCTGTAACTCCCTCTGGAAAAAGTAAGAAAATATTGAAGAAATCTAAAAGTGATTAATTAGTGCATAATACATTTTAAAAAGTTGGCCTAACATCTCAAACTCAATCTTAATCTGGTATCTGAATCTACTAATTGCACCGAATTATTTTTATGAGAATATGGTTCCTCTGTATATTTATTTTACATCCTCTAATTGAATGGAGAGGGCTTCAATAGTGTTTCTATGGGTTCTTAAATAAATAAGAACTGAGAAATTTGTCTGGGTATGCGTGAGCCCACACTACACGTGTCACTTGGTTTTACCCTTCATAGGAAATTAATCAATAGTGTAACATCAACACCGTGTGTCCTCTCCAAGTAATTATAAAGCAACAAGTCTGTTGTTGTAGGAAACCTATTAAATATCCATAGCACATCATTAGAAATTACCTCTGGAACTGACCGCAGAAACTGGCGCAATTTGTGGAGCATAGGTTTTTGGACACAATGTCTGATATGTGAGAAGCCGAAGCCAAGCATAAATGTGCGATGGAGGCCATTTTTGAATAGGGACAGTGATTTAATAAATGGAGTTGACCAGAGATGCCCAAATTTCAGGA
Organism: Taxidea taxus jeffersonii; assembly: GCA_003697995.1. Taxonomy (NCBI): domain Eukaryota; kingdom Metazoa; phylum Chordata; class Mammalia; order Carnivora; family Mustelidae; genus Taxidea; species Taxidea taxus. Next base: position 39,165 of record RCUC01138365.1, on the reverse strand, counting down.
AACTTAACAAAATCAATCCATACTGTGTTTTCACGCGTTTTACAGTATGAAGAGCTAGCAATTTAATAATCTATCGTAGCTGCAAGTACAAATTTTCCCTTTCTCCTAAAGACCCAGCTGCTTTAGATTCAAAAGGTCTTCTCCGGAATACCGAGGAGAGAAAGAGCCCGGAACTTAAAACAAAACAAAACAAAAACAAAAACAAACTGGAGCAGGAAACACCGCCGCGAGATGGCACTGCTTTAGAAGGTCTGGAAGGGACGTCAGCGCGCAAGGAGCGCGGGGCCTCGGGGCGTCGGGTCTGCGCCGCTCTGCGCGGGTAAAGCCGGCGGCCGTCGGGCCTGGCTGCCTCTGCGCGCGCTGGAGCCTGCTGTATTTCGGGCGGCCGGCGGCTCAGACAAGCGTCGTTGCCTCCTCTCCCATTTGCTGCGTTCCGCAGTCCCTGCGGCCTGGATGTTCCAGCCGCGATGCCGAGCCTTGACCTCCAGAGGCCTTTGGCCCCTAAGAAGGGCCAAATCGGGCCCCGAATTCTCGGAAAAGTGCGAAGCAGGCCCCCGCCCATTGCGCCCTCCACGCCGCCCCAGATGCGGACCAGGGTCTCCGGGACCCGAGCCGTGGCTGGAGAACGTCCCCAGGCTCTGTCTTGCGCGCCAGAGACAACTTCCCCCAATCTGAGCTCCCCCTGAAGATGGGAATCGGCCCGGGACACGCCGCGGCCAAATCCCGGTTTTCATTTCACTGCGGGCTGCGAGAGCGACACGGTTCCAAACTCAACAAACAGGAAGAAGAGAAAAGGCCGGAGTGCGGGCAGAGGGAGGGTCATTCCCAGCAGAGGCGCAGGGGCTGGGCCGGGGGCGGGGCGGAAGCAGCTCCCCTTCCCTCCAGCGCCGGCCTGGGGTGGGGAGGGCAGGAGCAGCGGGGAGTACTGCGGGGGGACGGGGGCGGGGGCGTTCGGGGGCGGCTCCGGGACCCGGCGGGCGGGAGCTCCCCGGACGCGGCAGCCCGCAGCCCCACAACCCTCGGCCCCGGGGCGCCCCCGCGGTTCTGGAGTCGGGGCGGGGCGTGCGCGTCAGCTCGGCTAGAAAAGGCGGCGGGGCCCTGCCCAGCGAGGTGACAGCCACGCTCCGAGTAGGAATCCGGCTCGACGCCGCCATGAGCGCCGCGCTCTTTAGCCTGGACGGCCAGGCGCGTGGCGCGCTGTGGCCCGCGGAGCCCGCACCCTTTTACGAGCCGGGCCGGGCGGGCAAACAGGGCCGCGGGAGTGAGTCGGGGAGCCTGTCCGAGCCGGGCGCCGTTGCTCCTGCCATGTACGACGACGAGAGTGCTATCGACTTCAGCGCCTACATTGACTCCATGGCTGCCGTGCCCACTCTGGAGCTGTGCCACGACGAGCTCTTCGCCGATCTCTTCAACAGCAACCACAAGACAGGAGCGGCAGGCGCCGCTGCGGGCGCCCTGGAGCTGCTGCCCGGCGGCCTTGCGCGTGCCCACGGCCCGGGCACAGCCGCCCCGCGTCCGCTCAAGCGAGAGCCCGACTGGGGAGACGGCGACGCAGCCGGCTCGCTGCTGCCGGCGCAGGTGGCCGCTTGCGCGCAGACCGTGGTGAGCCTGGCGGCCACCGCACAACCCACACCGCCCACGTCGCCCGAGCCACCGCGCTGCAGCCCGGGGCCGAGCCCTGCTCCTGGCCCTGCCCGGGAGAAGAGTGCGGGGAAGAGGGGCCCGGACCGCGGTAGCCCGGAGTACCGGCAGCGGCGCGAGCGCAACAACATCGCGGTGCGCAAGAGCCGCGACAAGGCCAAGCGGCGCAACCAGGAGATGCAGCAGAAGCTGGTGGAGCTGTCGGCCGAAAACGAGAAGCTGCACCAGCGCGTGGAGCAGCTCACCCGGGACCTGGCCGGCCTCCGGCAGTTTTTCAAGCAGCTGCCCAGCCCGCCCTTCCTCCCGGCAGCCGGGGCCGCAGGGGCCGCCGACTGCCGGTAACGCGCGCCCCGGGGGCGGGAGAGACTCACCAACGACCGATACCTCAGACCCGACCGCCGGGGAGCGGAGCGTGCCCCGCAGGGACGCAGCGAGAGCCGCTTGGCGCCGGCTGCATTTCCTTTCGGACGCGCGAGCGAAGGAAGCTACAGCCTGGACTTCACCACCACCGAACTTTGAGAGAAGCTCTACGTGTTTATTTTCCCTTAAATTATTTTTATAATGGTAGCTTTTCTACATCTACGCCTATTGATGCAGCTAAGGTACATTTGTAAGAAAAAAGACTTCTCAAACCATTTGCTCTTGTAGATAAGAGGAAAAGACTGAGCATGCTCACTTTTTTATATTACTTTTTACAGTATTTGTTAAGAATAAAGAAGCATTTAAAACCACCCCTGATTCCTGTATTTACAGTGACTCCTGAATGCTGGTAGCCCCAGGACCTCGCTGGGGAAAGGCACATTCCAGTGCCAGGCATGCAGCAAAGCACCGGGAGGCCGCGGGACCCAGGTGTGTGTCCATGAAGGGGAACCAAGTTCCTGAGAAGTGGGGGGGTCTGTTTTGCTTTGAAACCAGCCACAGTCTACCTCCAAGTGTTCTGTATTTGCCTAAGATCTTGTTAATGCTAGCAGCTTTTTGGTGGAAGGTGCTCCCAAAGAAGTAATCGGATTTGGGGAGGGGGCTGGCTTGTCGACTGACCCTGCAGCTGATTTAGGGGCTCTCTGAAGAGCTGAAGGGCTCCCTAATTTTAGTTGGCTGCTCAAGGGGTGAGAGGATAGTGGAAGGGCTCCGGTTATCCGGTAGTCATGTCTGACTCATCTTTGGCTTTCATGGGACTTTGCTTTCACTTTTCTCAGCCTTCGGAACTGCTTCAAATACATTCTCAAAGTGTGTATAAATACAGTAGTCCTGTAGTAGATGCAAAGGACAGTCAAAAATCTTGTCAGTCATTGTAATGTTTCAAAGCTTAATCAGGACAAATAAAACTGTTTGCCTTTCTCCCAATTAAAGTTGGGTACTAGGCACCCTTTCTTGCTCTGGTTAGGTCTATATTATGTAATTAACTGTGGTCTGTCGTCATCATATTGTAAGGGAGGAAACAAAATACTGCCTAAAGATAATCTACTCATCATTTTATATTAATTTAAATCTCTGCCAATGAAGCAAATGATAACCAGTCACTCCTCTTCGATGTGTAATCTTGGCTCTCTGTGCACAGTACCCAGCAAAATTAAATAGGCCTATCTAGCATGAGCTATCTATACTTCTGTGCAGTACAGCGGTAATCACACTAGGTAACTTACATATACTTTATGGGTAACAGTTTTACCTCTGGCACAGTTCCCCAGAACACTTTCCCCAGATTACTAAACAGCAAAATGCTTAAGTTGGACATGTATTGTGTAGTAGAACAGTTGTATTACAATTTAGGACAAATATTTCAGCTCTGCAGGGTGTTCTTTGGGACATCTTAAATAACTACAAGAAAAACATGTTGAATCATGGTAAAATTTAAACACTTAAGAATGACAAGTAAACAAAATTTTTTTCTTGCTATTTTACTTTAATTGCCTAAGATGATACAAAATGAAGACCTCAGACTTAAGTTTTAATAACATGTTCCCAAATTTGCAAAAAAGGTAAAAATATTTTAACTAGAAAAAATACCTTGATGTTTAGTTTACAAAGTAATCACACTAACATCTGCCCCAGAAAAATCTAAGTTCCATTTCAAAATCATACGATACTTTTGCTCTACCCATAGTTAACAAGTAACTACCCCAAGCGGCAACTGCATTGCAAAGTTCACAGATCCTACGGCGACCGGCAGTGTTCTGAAGAGGCTCTTCCCGCACTCAGGAGCTCAATTTCCTCCAATCCAACGCAGCTAGCTGGGTGGGTGGTTATGGACTGGACAAAACAATTCAACAACCCCACCTCCTTTCCGAGGACACTCTTCACTTCATAACTCTGCAGTGATAGAAGGCACGCTGGTTAAAGCAAATAGAGCTAGCCCTGAACGTTCTGTTCCCAACAACACAGAACACACAGGGCAGAGCAGAAGGTCCTTTGCTCAGTCTGTGACCTTCCACTTTACAAATAGTAATAACAACACGGGTAAGGAAGAAAAAAAGTAAGGGCTTGATAAAAACTCTAATTATTATGGCAAATGAAAGACGTTCTTTTTCCTGTTTGTTGGTGGATACAAAGACAAGCATATCCCAGCTAGCTGTCCTAAGAGAGGAACTGGGGACAGACGTACAAAGGGATATGCCCTGTTCTCTAGCAGGAAGGCTGGGGGCTGGGCATGCATCATGGTTGCAGCTGTCTCCCACTTCCTTTGGGACACTTCCCCAATCTAGCAACACTTCTGGTCAAAGGATTTCCTGGTACTTTGCCCCAAACCTCCCTCCTCAGTAAGATCCCATCCCATTTCTTCTACAGTAACACTGAGCCAAAAATGTGTTGTAAAAAGCTTTTTCTTCACATTGTTTGATAAGTATCTTATGGTGATTGGTTAATCGTGGGCAGGTTTCATCTCTAGATGAGAACTCATGGCACTGGACATCAGGGGTACAAGATGACTAGGCTAGGAAGGTATGGCAAGGCTTTGTTGGTCTCAAACCTCAGAACATTTTCTTCCTGGGGTGGGGCACAGGGCTGCAAATAAGGAGCAGCTCAAAAGCGTTGGGATAAATCAGATCTGTGGCTTTACCAGAGACAGAAGAAGCCCTAGAGGGTAATGCATTTTTTCAGAGACTCCTTTGCTGCCACTTGCAGAGTACTATGTGAGTTACCTCACTCCTCTGTACAAGACACTTTTTTTTAAAGATTTTATTTTTATTTTTATTTATTTTTTATTTATTAGTTAGAGAGAGGGAGAGAGCGAGCACAGGCAGGCAGACAGACAGGCAGAGGCAGAGGGAGGAGCAGGCTCACTGCTGAGCAAGGAGCCCGATGTGGGACTCGATCCCAGGATGCCGGGATCATGACCTGAGCCGAAGGCAACCGCTTAACCAACTGAGCCACCCAGGCGTCCGTAAAGATTTTATTTTTATTTATTTGACAGAGAACCAGCAAGAGAGAGACCACAAGCAGGGGGAGGGGGAGAGGGAGAAAACAGGCTCTCAATGCAGGGCTTGATCCCAGGACCCTGGGCATGACCTGAGCCTAAGACAGCCGCTTAACGACTGAGCCACCCAGGCGCCCCTATGTGCAAGACATTTACACATCTCTACAGTATCTCGGTTCAGTATCTCAGCTCACCCATTCCATCATTAATGTGTCTTGGCAAGGGAGATTGAGGCTGGAGGGCTCCAATAATGTGGCCAAAGTTGGCATATTTCTCTGTCCTTGGTACCTTCCCATCAAAGGTGGGCACTTCACTGCTGTCACTCTGGATCCTAGGCTGGGCTCAGTGACTACTGCTTATGATGAGTGTGGTGGAAGGGACATTGAGTGACGTCCTCAGCTTGGTCAGGAAGGTGCCCAGCCTCTGCCTGCCTCTCTCAGAATCCAGACACATGTCCTGAGGGAATCCAGACTGTGTGGTATCTGGCCAGAGCCTGGGAAGGTCCCATGCAACAGGAGTATGACAGCCGCCAGGGACTGAGGGTGTTCTGTGACTCTAGCCCAGCCTTTGGGGTACCAGCTGATGTCCTGCTGGGCAGAGATGAGTTGTTCTGGCAGAGCCTTATCCAAGTTGCAGGTCTGTGTGCAGAGTAAGTGTTGAGGCCACTAAGCTTTGAGATAGTTTGTTCTGAAGCAATACATATCAGGATAAGTCTGGGATGTGGACTCTGCTCTAATGCCAAACCACTGTGATCAATTTGCTTTCCTGTATTTTAAGTCAGGCATGGTGTGAAACACTTAGTGTATTTAATATGACTTGTAAAGTTTAGGCTTCTTTAGTAAAAAATTAGAGTAAGGTCAACGGAGTGGTTTAATGGAGGGAAAGGGGAGTAAGAGTTGTAATCAAGACAGGTAGAGGGGATGCCTGGGTGGCTCAGAGGGTTAAGCCTCTGCCTTCGGCTCAGGTCATGATCTCAGGGTCCTGGGATCGAGTCCTGCATCGGGTTCTCTGCTCAACAGGGAGCCTGCTTCCCCACTCCCTCTCTCTGCCTGCCTCTCTGCCTACTTGTGATCTCTCTCTGTGTCAAATAAATAAATAAAATCTTAAAAAAACCCACAAAATAAAACAACAGCAAAAAAGACAGGTAGAGAGACAAAACTAAAGTCTCTGACTGGACAACCATGGCTGAGGCCTTCCTCCGCTTAGCTTATCTGTGACACTGATGTCGGGTTCATGGGCCACCGCCTTGATCATTCATCAAGGGCTTGCTGTGAACCCATGAGGGGCCTGACCCTGAAGAGATGACAGAAAACCAGCCACAGGGGTGCTGGTGCAGAAGGCGCACACAGGGCTGTGCACAGTGAGGGGCTGTCCAGGTTTGGGAGGACTGAGGTAGGCCAGCTGGATACTCATTTGCTGTCTCTCCCCATTTTAGCTAGCCTTGCACATTTGTGTATGGGGAAGTAGAAGGCCCAGGCACTTCTACACTCACTTGGGGTAAAAGCAGATTCTAACTTGAAAAAAAAGTCAGCAACACATCATTTCTTTTTACAATGTCAGGTTTCACAGCTAAAGTTTATAATAACTATATCATAGCCAATATTAACTATATCATTTATAAATAGACATCAATATATTTGGGGGCAATTAATATGGAGAGGTTAAAAAAAAATCACACCAGCAAATGCAAACACACTGTTCATATGAATGTAATGAATGTGTAAAATGTATCTCTATTTTTATAAAAGGCACCCTATATTTTCCTTTAACTTTTGTTTTTCTGAAAGTAAGGAAACAAACTCCAAATTTCCTATCGCTGTAATGTGACCTTGAGAAGTGACATGTACAACAGTGGCAAACTCCTTGTTTTCACATCTGTAGCTTGAACCCATTAAAGTTAAGGCATAAAACTTAATTAACACTCATGTGTCCTAACCAGAAACAGCACATCTGTTCCAAGGAGTAGAGTTCTCATGGAAAGCCTAATCTGATTCTTTGGATTTTGGCCAATGTGCATTCTCACCCAGAAAACTGACAGAATCCAGACTGGAAAACTCATGCTCTTGTCAACACAAAGGTCCTTCTTGTACCCATTTCCTATCAGCTTCTTGCAGGTCAGATAGAAAGCCCTGATCATCCACTGTGAGTAAAGCTGGAGGAGGGGGGCTGAACTTCTGTCTCTCCAGGTTTGCAATTTACCCTAATTTGACTGGTGTCAGCTCTGATAACAGGGCACGCAGAAAGGTAACACCCGAGGCTGTTGCCACCCTGTGCCCCTCACCTGTGCCCCTCATCCAGTGCACATATGCATACACAGGCACATATTCAGGCAACACATGTACACATGAGCACAGACAGGTATATACACACAAGTCACAAGTACACCCATGGGCAAACCCACCTACACTCAGAGAGACACACACACACACACACACACACACACACACACACACACACACACAAGTACGGTTGTATACACGACCTCTTGAGCTCTTCAGAAGTAGGGCTTTGCCTACAGGCATACTGGAGTTAAGAAGTGTAATGTGTAAAAGGTACAAGTCAGCTTCAGTCAGAAGGAAATCAAATGAAGAGGCAGGATTTCTGCCAGGGCCTCCTCCTGGTCTCTGGGTCCCTTATAGGGAGGTAGGGTAGTCAAGGGCAGTCCATGGCTGGAGCTTCCTAGAAGAAGCACCAGAGAACCTTTGAGAAACCAGTGGAAGATCAGGCCCCAAACTGGTAGGGCCCAGCCAAAGCCACCTACGGAACTGCAGGGCAGGCACTACACCTCTATACTTGTGTGGGACTAAAGGGAGCTATGTGCCATCCCAAGTGCTGTTGGTTCTTGTTTAAGTTGTAGGCTTTGATTCATTTGCTGTGTTCTCCTTAAGCAGGAGTCTTCCTCAACACTTTCCCCCAAACTTTTCCATGGAAATATCTTCCCTGATAACTTAGATATACCATCTTTAGCACCTATTTAAAGCCCCCTCTAATTCATCAGCCTTACCCAGCATTACACCCTTCTTTCCTCGTCCTCCCCCACCTCAAAGACCCAGAGATGAGGTGACAAGGGATCAGCCAACAGGTACCATTGTCTTGTCACACATTAAACATAAACTTCAGGAACAATAGAAACAAACACACAAGGATCTTGGTCACCCTCCCCCCATTCTACTAAGTGGTCACTTGTGGGGATAACAATTTATCCAACAGAGACCATGACCCTGCACTCTTGTTCTTCAGTGGTAAAATGTGGATTCTGCACCATTGAGATGTTGCAGAGATTAAATAAGACAACGTGTGAGAAAAGTGGTGAGCATAGTTCTTAGGCCATTATTTATTTACATTTACTTATATTTATGTTATTCACTTACATTTTACTTGTAAACATTCAGGGAATAACTAGCTCATAAATCCTCCTATGGCCTGGTCTATGCATCAATCCCTACCTGTGAAACAGCCCTTTAGATAAAGGTTTGGTGCTGGGCTGGAGGTGTCACAGAGTTGCTTTAGGGAACTATGCCCAGGCTGGTGGGCTTTATCCCAGGGGGGGAAGCCAGAAATGCTTTTTAGAGCTCCACAGGCAGTTTCACCCTGAAATCAGGGTTGGAAACCATAGTCAGACCAGAGATCCTCAATGATCTTATTCATGGATTTACCCATGTTCCAATTTAGTCCAAACTTTGAGAGCCATGGTTTTTTTTTTTTTTAAGATTTTATTTATTGGGACGCCTGGGTGGCTCAGTTGGTTAAGCAGCTGCCTTCGGCTCAGGTCACGATCCCAGCGTCCTGGGATCGAGTCCCACATAGGGCTCCTTGCTCGGCAGGGAGCCTGCTTCTCCCTCTGCCTCTGCCTACCTCTCTGTCTGCCTGTGCTCGCTCGCTCTCTCTGTCTCTCTCTGTAACTAATAGATAAATAAAATCTTAAAAAAAAAAAGATTTTATTTGTTTATTTGTCAGAGAGAGCGAGCACAGGCAGACAGAGAGGCAGGCAGAGGCAGAGAGAGAAGCAGGCTCCCTGCCGAGCAAGGAGCCCCACGCGGGACTCGATCCCAGGATGCTGGGATCGTGACCTGAGCCGAAGGCAGCCGCCCAACCAACTGAGCCACCCAGGCGTCCCAAGAGCCATGGTTTCGAGGAAGGAGTACAAATGGCTGTTCTGCCTCCTCAAGCTGCTAGCACCTCCTAAGGGGCAGGGGCTTGCTGCCACTGGAGAGAGAAGCCCCTCAGAGCTCCAGAGGATGGATAAATTCAGCCTGTATTCAGACTGCAATCAAAGCTGGAATTTGGGGACGCCTAGGTGGCTCAGTTGGTTGGGCGGCTGCCTTCGGCTCAGGTTGTGATCCCGGCGTCCTGGGATGGAGTCTCGCATCAGGCTCCTTGCTCGTCAGGGAGCCTGCTTCTCTCTCTGCCTCTGCCTGCCTCTCTGTCTGCCTGTGCTCACTCTCTCTGACAAATAAATAAATAAAATCTTAAAAAAAAAAAAAGCTGGAATTTGATCATGGGACCCCATCAGAAAGTTCTATAGATGATCATCCCACTTTTCATCACAGCCTCTCCAGCTGGCCCAAGTTTGCTACTTGGATGTGGCCCTGGATAACTTTTATGACCTGGGGGCTATGCCCTGGCATCACTCCAGTGGTCAGTGTCCAGTGCTCTTCTCTGGGGTTCAGAGATTCCTGAAGCCACTTGTGGTGCTTTTAAATGGCTTGGACAAGACAAAGGTGGCATCTCAAGGACAGACCTCTCTTGGTTATGAGGGCCAAATTTCACAAGGAAGAAACTGTCTCTAGACCATAAGTATATATATTTAGGTGGTGGTTTTCTTGGAGGAGCATACCACTTTATTCAGCCTCATACCATAGTAACTCTCAGGGAACGCAAAACAGTTCTGAGAAATAATGGTCAAGTTTCCAGTTACTCAATTCTGGAATACCCAGCAATTAAAAAACACAACACGTGTGTCTCAGATATTTCTGTTCTATTAACATGAATCATGGCAGTAGGACTTAAAATGTTGCCGGTCTAACTATCATCAAAGCCAGTGGGGTCATATTCATGTATCTACTGCGAGTTTGGTCAGGAAATCATCTCAATTCCAAAAAGAAAAGGATCTCATGAACTGACACAAGTATTTGTCAGGGAATGACAGCATTAAGACTTACCGTGTCTTGATACAGTCTGAACACCTGGCATGTACACAATGATACTGTGACACTTAGTTGTAAATGAAAGTACATGGGACAGGGATCTTCACCTGGAGAGGAGATCCACTGACTCAGGGCTTAAGAACACAGGGGTGCACACCTGGGCTGCATGTCCCTGGACTTACCCCATCCTCGCAGGCGGCAAACCTCAGGAGTGAAGAAATACTGGTCTGGGACAGCTGCAATAACAGTGGGGCAGGCTGATTAAACTCCCAGGGCTGAGGCAGGTGCTCATGTTCAATCTAATCATGTTCAATCAGGTGTTAATGTTCAATCTAAACCACCTCCATCTCTTTAGCAGCTTCCACCTCAGAGCCTTATGTCAAACATGACTGTCAGTTATGGATGTGGAAAGACTGCTTTCCTGAGGGGCTGTCCTTCCCATCCCCTCCCCAGGGAAGGAACAATAGATGCTGCCCTCTTGGCTAGTGCCGCAGAGCAGCTCCATGAGGTGGAGTAGGAAGCACAGGACCTACACCGCTCCTACCTTGACCTTCACTGTGCACTGGGGTCGAGAGGGACAGTCCAGGAACACCTGCAGGTGCCTTCTGAGAAGAGGAGAGGTGACCACACGGGAGCAGTCCCCACAGGAAAAGGTGTCTCTGTTGTTTGGAAACACACAGGGAAGATAAGACTTGAAAAGGCACAAATCAGAAGAGTCTTAGCAGTAGACAGACATTTTTTTTTTTTCTAAACACGAGTGTTTGCTGATATAGAAAAGGGGGATTTACTCTCAGAAACCAAGTTCCTGAAATAGGCCAGAAGAAGCTCAGCCTGTTCTGAGGGATCAGTGTCAGCTTCTGGCTGATGGCCGCATGGGCAATTAATGGCCCAGGGGACGGAAGGGACACTCAGGTAGGGAAGCCTCATTCAAGCTAGGCATAGAGGATGACAGCAAACATCCCATGAAGTGAAGTGGAGGCCCTCTGCTCAGCAAGGGGAAGTCAGGGCTTTCCATCTGCCTGAAGAGGAAAACCTACTTCTAATCACCAGTAGTTATGCTCCTTCTTGCTACCAAGTAAACCTGTAGTACACACTCTTCTTGTGTCTAAAACGATCCAGTGATGACTTCTTTATACATAAGACCACCAACCCAGGAGGCATCAAGAAAACACTTGCCCCTTAGTTATTAAGGAGGAAAGTAATGACATGCCCCTGTCTGACAGGTAACAAAGTCTCCTTGAGAGGCTATGCAGTAACTCTGGTTGGGGAAGGAATGTCTGTTTATGTAGCTGTTCACTGGTCCCTGGAAAAGTCTGCACCCCTGCAAAAGAGAAACTGTACAGTTACCAAGTTTGTCTCATTTATTCAGGTTTTCCCTGAGTTTTTCTTTTTTCTCCTAACTGATAATAAAAGAGCTGAGTACAAAACTTGGCTCTTCTTTCTTTTAAGATAGGAGGAACTGAAAGGACCAGCAAAAACAGAATTCTGTTATAAAGAAGTAAATACACCTAATGCTATGGCCTCTGAGCCGCAGTGCAGGAACTTGATTTCCCAGTGGGACCTCATGCCTTGCCCTTAGTAGGGGAAGGTGGCCCGAGGCAGCGTGGCAGTGGAGCCACTAGAACTGGCTGCAGCTGCCCTGGGGTCTTTCAGGCCAGGTCTCGCACTCTTACCTGTCTCCTGGGCTCAGTTCCAATCTCTCATTGCCACACATGTCACACATGGGCCAGGAGAAAGCAGTGCTCTCATCCACACCAACTACAGTGCCTAGGCCCAAGAGAAAGCAAAAGCTGGAGTTCCAGAGGCAGTGTCTTCTCTCCCAAATTCTCTTTGCCCCTCAAGACATAGATGGTAACATGAGATACCTTAGACCCTTTTTTCTCACTTATGAGTTTATATAAATAGTCCCAAGCTTTATATAATTTCCATGTACTGCACAAACAAAACTACAACAGTAAAAAGTAAGTTTTAAAACTTGCCCATATTACTACCCAAACAAGTATTTCTACTCTGCCTCATCTTTTTTAGTCTTTATTCCCAGATGCATACACACTGAAATCATTATAAGCAAACCATCAAGGCACTGTCTCATTCTACTTTGTAGGTTGCTGCAGAGCTGTCATAATGGACTGTCTTACTGATATTCCATTTAGGTGATGTGTCATGGTTCCCTCCATATTGTACATACAGGTCTGAGGCAGTGGACAACTTTCCACATAAGGCCTTTCCTGTATTAAGATCCCTTCCTTAGGATAGATTCCTGGCAGCAGAATCACTCTGTCAAGAATATGAATATTGGAGATATAGAAACACCCTTTTAGGAGGTGTTTCCCATAAGGATTTCCTGATTCACACTTTCACCATTCATTTACAGAGTGCTAGCTTCTCTGAGCTGCATGCTAGCATCACCTCACTATTTGCCTCCTTAATAGGTATAATGGAATTCCTTATCATAGTTCCTACTTCTTTGATAAGGAAAGAGACATATTCTTATTGCTTTGTTCATATCTCCTCGTATGTGATTTCTCTGGTTTCCTTCTTTTTTAATACAATATTTGTGATTTATTTATTCAACAAGCAAATATGCATACAATGCTATTTAGTGTAGGATATATATTTAGCACAAAATATGTAACAATGAATGCTACAGTCCCTACTCTTGTGAATGCCATAGTCTGGTTGAGATGAACAAATAATGAGAAAAACATCATGAATATGGGAGAAAATATTCACAAAAAACACATCTGATAATGGACTGTTATCCAAAATATACAAAGAACTCTTAAAACTCAACAACACAAACAACCCAATTAAAAGATGGGCCTAAGACCTTCACAGATATTTACAGGTGGCAAATAAGCATATGAAAGATGTCAAACATCATGTGCTTAGGGAAAATCAAATTAAAACACGGAGAACACCAAAAAAAATACTGCAATTAAAAATGGGCAGAGGAACGGAATAGATATTTTTCCTAAGAAGACATCTGGATAGCCAAAAGATATATGAGAAAATGCTCAACAACACTCATCATCAAGGAAATACAAATCACAATCACAGTGAGATATCACCTCACCTGTTAGGATGACTAAAATAAAAAAGACAAGAAATAACAAGTGTTAGTGAGGATGTGGAAAAAAGGAACCCTAGTGCACTGCTGGTGGGCGGGCAAACTGGGGAATCCACTCTGGAAAAGAGTATGAAGGTTCCTCAGAAAATTAAAAATAAAAAAACTTGAAACTCATGTAACACTGTAAGTCAACTATACCTCAATAAGTAAAAAAACAAAAACAAACAAAACAAAAATACCCAAACACTCCATACCTATTAGAAGGGCCAAAATCCAGAACACTGACAACACCAAATTATGGTAAGAATGTGGAGCAATAGGAACACTAATTCCTAGTTGGTGGGAATGCAAAATGGTGTAGCTATTTTGGCAGTTTCTTATAAAACTAAACATAGTCATACCATATGATCCAGCAATTATACTTGGTGGTATTTATCCAAAGGAGCTGAAAACTTATGTCCAAACAAACACTGGAATAAATATGGTTATAGCAGCTTTATTCTTTTTTTTTTTAAGATTTTATTTATTTATTTGACACAGAGAGATCACAAGTAGGCAGAGAGTCAGGGAGAAGCAGGCTCCCCCCTGAGCAGAGAGCCCGATGCGGGGCTCGATCCCAGGACCCTGAGATCATGACCTGAGCTGAAGGCAGAGGCTTAACCCACTGAGCCACGCAGGTGCCCCATAGCAGCTTTATTCTTAATTGCCACAACTTGGAAGCAACCAAGCTGTCCTTTAGTGGGTGAATGGATAAATAAGCTGTGGTACCTCCATATAATGGAATATTACTCAGCACTAAAAAGAAATGAGCTATCAAACTATGAAAATACATAATGAAAAGACTTAATGCTCATTGCTTAGTGAAAGAAGCTAGTCTGAAAAAGCTACATACTGCATGATTCCAACTTTACAACATTCTGGAAAAAGCAAAACTACACAGACAGAAAAAAACCCAAAAGTAAAAAGATAGTTAAAAGATCAGTGGTTGCCAGGTATTAAGGGGAAGGTAGGGATGAACAGGTAGAGTGGAGGACTTTTAGGTTAGTGAAACCATTCTGTATGATACCATAGTAATGGATACATGTCATACATGTCTAAACCCATAGAATGTACAACACCAAGAGTGAACCCCAATGTAAATTCTGGACTTTGGGTGATTATGATGTGACAATGTAGGCTCATCAGCTATAACAAATGTACCACCCTGGTGGGGGATACTGATAGTAGGAACTCAGTACATGTGTAAGGAATAGGGAAACTCTGTACCTTCTGCTCAACTTTGCTATAAACTCAAAACTTCTCTAAAAATAGTCTAGTAAAAAATACCATGAAATAAATGCTACACTGAGAAATGGAAAAGGCTCCTGGAGGTAGAGAAGACAGGCCCCCTACAAGGTCAGGGAAGGTTTCCCAAAAGAAGATACATGAGGTGGGGCTGCAGGTAGGGTGGAAGGCACAGGCTGACCCTGTACCCCGAGGCAGGGCTGGAGGCCAAAGGGGCATGATGGAAAGGCAGGTGACATGGCTGTGAGGTTGGGAGACTCAAGTCACCAGGGTCTTACTGGGGATTTTAGACTTGGAAGGCATGAGAAGCCAGTGAGGTATTTTAAACAGGAAATTGAGATGGTCTACTTTCTTGAAATGTGAAGCATTATAGATATCATCTAGATACGCTGGCAAATTCCAGACCATTCCTGTTGAAAAGCCGTGAAATAAGACATTTGAAAAGGAGTAAGATGTGACCTAAGTTTCCAGAAAAATAGAAGAATCATCCCTCCCACTCCTGGAGCAAAAATTTCATTCCCTACTAGAACAAGCATTAGAAGTAAATTTATCTGTAGAGGATAAAAAAAAAATGTTACAACTAAGTAGGCTTGATTTACTAAAATGCATTCATGCCCACTTGAAAGACCTTTTAAAAATGAAAATAATAGATCTTGATTTTGAAAAGGCTGTCCCAGCTAATTTCATTATCCTTGCAAATCTAATCAAGATTGAGTCAAAGGGATGAAAAGTAAAGTCAATAATGGCTTATAATACAGCGCGAAAGGAGTGTTGACCAATTCACAAGAGGCAGAGGCATTGAGTAGGGCCAAGCAGGATGAGTCGCTTCTATTCCATGGGTGTCTGTGCCCAGCAGTACTTAGCGTCTGCTACATGAACTAGTAAAAAGACGACTGCTAACTTAACTTCCTTTTTACCCTAGGATATCTTTGAGTGTTAACTGCATTTACATTTAGATGGGATTAAGCAATTTCCTTCCAGTAGGAAACAAGACACAATGCAGAAATTTATTTCATCTGGGGTCTACACACCACTGAAAGTGCCTTCTGGTTAACTCTAAATAAATTCCAAGGGATGACTGGGAAGTGTACTATTCATTTATATGAACATCAGAAGGAAAAAAAAATATTAAAGGTTTAGACACCACACTCATCATTTGGCTGCAATCTGCTATTAAAAGCTTTTACTTTCCTTATCTTATTTATAGAAATCTCTTGTAATTAGGCTTGGGAAAGGTATATCACATATTTATTAAAACACCTTTTTAAAAAGGTTCCTTCAGGGGCACCTGGGTGGCTCAGTGGGTTAAAGTCTCTGCCTTCGGCCCCGGTCATGATCCCAGGATCCTGGGATCGAGCCCCACATCGGGCTCTCTGCTCAGCGGGGAGCCTGCTTCCTCCCCTCTCTCTCTCTGTCTGCCTCTCTGCCTACTTGTGATCTCTATCTGTCAAATGAATAAATAAAATCTTTAAAAAATAAAAATAAAATAAATGAAAAGTTTCCTTCAAAGGCTCCTTCCTGGGAAGTGCAGTGGCTCCTCTCTATTAGGGCACATAGCAGCTATGTGCTCTGGTATTTTCTTCAGGGACTTTTAACTCTCCACCACACCCTCCTCTCCAACCTTTTTTTCTGATGGAAAGAAGTTGGGGGTCAGAAGTGTTTCCTGCTAGTTAGAGGCCAAAGCCTGGTTTGAAGACAGGACTTGGCTATGCCTTCCCAGGGAGACAGAGTACAAACATGTGCTTGCTGAGTTCATGCCCACAGTGGTGATCAAGACCACCAACCACTAGCAAGGGTATATAAAGAAGTGGCAAGCAATGCAAAGAGATAAAAATCAATGCTGCAGGGGCGCCTGAGTGGCTCAGTGGGTTAAAGCCTCTGCCTTCAGCTCAGGTCATGATCCCAGGACCCTGGGATCGAGTCCGTGCCCCCCCCCCCCCCCCCCCCCCGCCCATCAGGCTCTCTGCTCAGCGGGGAGCCTGCTTCTCCCTCTCTCTCTGCCTGCCTCTCTGTCTACTTGTGATCTCTGTCTGTCAAATAAATAAAATCTTAAAACAACAACAACAACAAAAATCAATGCTGCAAAACTTTGTCATCCTAAACAAATAAACTGGGAAGAAGTCCTTGCATAGTCTGGATGCTGATGTTCAGGAAATGTTAATGAGAAGGCCTGGGAACCTGAGGGAAGCAGTGAGCACCATTCCCTCACCTCACAGAGGATCCATTTCCTAAAAGCACTCATGGAGATGGACAGATGTTATTTCTCAGTGGGTGACTGGCTCACAGGGCTGGACTATGAGTCTGTTCAAGCCCTGCTTGGAGAAAATGCTCTATGATCTGCAAGGTTCAAAACCCTGTTGGAGACCCCGATGTCCAGCTGATTTAGCTGCTGCAAGAGAGCTATCCAACTTTCAGAACTGACTTCTTATAGATGATGAAAGATCCTGCTTGCGACTACGTCTGGACAAGCCATCACTGGACTTTCTGGGACAGGGATGGGCAGAGTAGGGCAAGGCTAAGTTACTGCAAAGGGGGTGTTTACTATTGTTACTTCACAAAGTAGTGAGGACTCTAGCCTTGCATGGCTTTGATGGAGGTGGATCTGGGTGAGCCCACAGCTGGCTGAAGAGGAGGGTAGGGAGCCTCTGTGCCTCTCTGTCAGTGTGATCTGGTCAGTGCTCCAGCCTCTGCGTTGGCTGGGGTGTTCCTGCGTGGGAGGCTGGGCCAATCTTTGCTATTTTGCAGCTGGGGTTTTGTTTTCTCTTAATCCTTAGTTAACTGGTTCTTATCAGAAGATCTGGCAGCACTGTGATAGCAGTGTTTACATATCCACCTGACCCACCCAGAGGCCTGCAGTACAGCTTCAGAGAGAGACCCACAGGGAACTCTAGACTGAAATGGTGACATGTGAAAGAAAATACTATAGGTCAGAAACTGGACCTACATAAACTAATGGAAGAGGATTACAGAAGGAATACATGAAGGTGAAAGAAAATCCTTTACATTTGTTACTCTAAATTAATCTAAAATATAGTTTGTTCAAATAATAATAACAACAATGTATTCAGTGACTATACCTTACGGATAAGTGAAGTGAATGTCAGCAATGTTCTAAGGAATGGGAGGGAGGAACTGAGAATATCCTTAGAAGATACCTGTACTACCCCTGAAGCAGGATAGTGTTACTTGAAAGTGGACTTGATTCGTTGTTAAGTGTATCTAGGGCAACCACTAAAGAATGTTAAAAAAAAAAAAGTTAATATGCTGAGAGAGAGGAGAAAATAGAATCATAAAATGCTCAACTGAAATGAGAAAAGGCAGAAAGAGGGTAGATTAAAAAAACGAGCAATGAACAGAAAATAATTATAAATATAGATATTAATCCAATTATGTATGAGTACTGATTTTAAATGTGAATGGTTCAAAAACACAAAAGAGACTATCTGAATGGGCAGAAAAACAAGAGCTAACTCTATGTTGTCTACAAGAAACCCATTTCTACTTTAAAAACACAAAGAGGGGCGCCTGGGTGGCTCAGTGGGTTGGGGCCTCTGCCTTCGGCTCGGGTCATGGTTCCAGGGTCCTGTGATCAAGCCCTGCATTGGGCTCTCTGCTCAGTGGGGAGCCTGCTTCCCTTCCTCTCTCTCTGCCTGCCTCTCTGCCTACTTGTGATCTCTGTCTTTCAAATAAGTAAATAAAATCTTAAAAAAAAAATAAAAAAAAACACATAAAGATTAAAAGTAAAGTTATAGAAAAAGATATAACCGGCTAACACCAATAAGAGAAAGTTAAAATAGTTACATTAATTTCAAGCAGAGCAGACTTCAGATTAAAGAAAATTATCCCAGATAAAGAAGGGCAGTAAATAATGATAAGGGAGTCAATTTACCAAGAAGATACAACAATCCTTAATGTGTATGTGCTTGTAACAACAGACTGTGAAAATATGTGAAGCAAAATGATAGAACTTCAAGGAGAGATAAATAAACTTACCATTATATTTCATTTATTATTCTTTGAGACATCAATACCCTCTATAAATGACTGTCAGATTTAAAGGCAGAAAGTCATAGTTGAACTGAACAGCACCATCAATCAACTCTAACTGACATTTACAGAATATGCCATCCAATGACAGCAGAATAAACATTTTTCTCAAGCTCATGTGGAACATCCATGAAGACAGACCACAAAGTGGGGGCATAAAATACACTTAAATGTATAGAAATCATACTAAGTACGCTCTTAGACCATAATGAAATTAAACAGAAGTCAATAACAGAAAGATAGTTGAAAAAATCCCAAATAATTGGAAATTAATATACTTCTAATTAACACATGGGTCAAAGAATAAATCTCAAGAGAAATTTTAAAATATTTTGAACTAAATGAAAATAAAAACACATCAAAAATGCAAAAGCAGTGCTTAGAGAGGAATTTAAAGCACTGTATGCATACACTAGCAGATATCTAAGATCAATAATCTCAGTTTTCATCTTAGGAAAAAAGAAAAAGATAATTTAACAATCTATAAAATGGTTATAATTTTATATTTTGTTAATCCCACCTATAAATTAATTTTTAAAAAATATGAAGTTCTTCAGAAACTAGAAAAACCAGGCCTTCTCTTTCCCTGGGTATGGATAATGGGTTAGGTTTCAAACCTTCCCTTAGAAGCCAAGATCTTCAGGTACGTATTTTCTCATAACATGGTGCTATAGGTGGTGGTTATTCTTATGGTCTTATAATAACAAAGTCCCATACAGATTTTTTTTTTTTTAAGATTTATTTATTTGAGAGAAAGAGAAAGCAGAGGGAGAGAATCTTAAGCAGACTCCATGCTGAGCACTGAGCCTGAAGCAGGGCTCCATTCTATGACCCATGAGATCACAACCTGAGCCAAAATCAAGAGTTGGATGCTCAACCAACTGAGCCACCCAGTTGCCCCAGGGTCCCATGCAGCTTAAGCAGTGTGGGTGGGTGGCAGTCCTCTCAAATGTGGGGCAGCGAACACTGCTGGGAGGCTATTCCCACATCCTTCTCTCTCAGCACCTGACCAATCCTGGACTCTGAGAGAGGTGAGGGTGGGATGAGAACAGGTGAGGCAGCCAGTGAAGAGAATGAAGGTGGAAGGGAGGCTTCTGGAGGTGGTGGGGACGTGCAAGCGGTAGCAGGCTATGGGCAGAGTGACAGGGACAGGTGCACAGTGCATCTGCTGCAGGGCATGCATCTGCACTGTGCACTGTCCTCACAGCCTGTGTCCAGGGGCCCAGCAGAGCCAACTCTTGGAAACCCCCACAGTCCACTTAGCCTCTGCAGACTTTCAGCGCTTCCTTCCGTGCACGCTTCTAAACAGCCAATAAGCAACTAATCCAGCTTTGTACCATAGTCTATCTATGGTGCTTCACTTAATACAACAATTTGATCATACAACCTCCTTAGCATGGCTGGGAATAGTAGAACAAGACAGAGCCAGCTCTGTCCCAAGAGGGCCCTGCCTCCTCTGTGGGTTTTCTGTATGGCCTTCATCTGTCTGGAAGACCGTTACCACTCTGACAAATCCTAACCATCCCAAGCTTCCTCACTGGCTCTTGCCCTCAGCTAGCCCTCCTGGTCTATAGCAGTGGAAGCACTGAGATATCATCCTTCTCCATTAGTCTGTGAGTGCTCCAAGCCCCCAAAGCCTCATGTGCATTATCTTATTTGATTCTCAACAATGCTTTAAGGTGGATTCTATTAGACCTGTGTTACAGATGAGAAAATGGAAGACCCAGATGACAGGTGGCTTGTTAGAGTCTGCTTTCTTCAGGACCACAAGGCTATACTGCTCTCATTTCTCAAATCACATTTGAGAAATCACATTTAAGATTTCTCAAGAAATGAACAAGTGAAGAATGAAGAAGAAATGAAGAAATAACATTTCTTCAAATCACAGTCCTAGTCACGTTTTGGTACTAACACTAAAAGAAGATGCACAGAAAAGAAAAATCCATATTGCCTCAACACAATGAATGAGTGCTCAATCTCACAAGCAGGCAGGGAAATGTGAATTAAACCAACAACAATGGGATCAGAGTTTTGCTGTTCATAAAAATTATAAAAAGATTCAGGAATCTAGCAGTGAGCAAGCCTGGGGAAATAGGCCTCTTAGAAATTACTTTAGAAAATGTGAATTTTTGTATGCTTTTTGGAAATTAATATTTTTGAATATTAAGGATATACCAAGAGTGTGGCCACTTCGGAAAACACTTACACATTTCTTTAAAAAGGCTAAGCACAGGGGTTCCCATATGATCCTGCAATTCTACTCCTAGATACATAGGCAAAATTTGAAAAAGGTTGTTCAAACAAAAATTTGTTCATAAATATCCACAGCAGCACCATTTACAATAGCCAAAAAGTAGAAACAACCCAATGTCCATTAACTGATGAATGGATAAAGCAAGATGTGGTATATCCATACAATGAAATATTCAGCCACAAAAAGAAATGAAGTGCTGATATCTGGTACATCATGGATAACTTTGAAAACATTATGCCAAGTGAAAGAAGTCAATCTTGAAGGACTGTATAATGTGTGATTCCATGTATGTGAAATATCCAGAAAAAGCAAATTCTATTATAAAGACAGAAAGTAGATTAGTGCTTTCCTAAGAGCAGGGTAAGAGCTGGGGTGGGAGAGCATAATAGGGAGTGACTGACAATGGGCATGAGGTTTATTTTTGGGATGATGACAATGTTTCTTTTTAAATACCTTTTTTAAAAAAAGTAATTTTAGTTTTTCAGTGTTCCAAGACTCATTGTTTATGCACCACACCCAGTGCTCCATGCAATACGTGCCCTCCTTAATACCCACCACCAGGCTCACCCAACCCTCACCCTCTCCCCTCCAAAACCCTCAGTTAGTTCCTTCCTTCCTTCCTTTCTTTCTTTCTTTCTTTTTTTTTTTTTTTTAAGAATCTCTACACCCAATGTACTGTCAAACTCACAACCTGAGATCAGGAGTTATATACTGACTGAGCTAGCCAGGTGTCCTGACAATGTTTTAAATTAGATTGGGGTGATGGCTGCACAACTCTGGGAATATACTAAAACAGTTTAAATGACTGAATTGTAGCTACATAAGTTATATCTCAAAAAAGTTGGTTAAAAAATATATCAACCTTAAGACCCTGAAATCTTTCTGCATAGACATCAATAGAGATTGATTTGAAGGATGTTTATTTCAGCCTTGTTTATAACTGTGAAAACAGAGGAAACATCTTCAATATCCATCAGCGGAGAGACAGTTTATTCATAGGAGGGAATATTATATAGCAACTATTACTATCCTGAGCTACATCTTTATCTATCCACCTGGATGGACATCCCTCCTAAAATACTAAGATAAGTGAGAAAGCACGGGACAGGATAATGGGTTTACAAAGTATTGTGAAGTCACACAGGTTCCTCCAAAGGGGCAAATGCATGTGTTCCTGTGTTAACGGGGTACAGCATGGCAGGAAATTATTTCTCTTTCCCTTTATTAATCTTTCACTAGTTCCATTGGACATGTTCTACTTTTATCACTAAAAACATGTGAAAGCTAAAAAAGAGTATTAATGCTGTGTTCAGCACCAGACTCATATATCCAACCAGCTACTGAAATATCTCAGATGTACCAAAAACACCTAAAATCTCCAAGACAAAGCTAAGATTGTTCTCTCAAAGCTGACCTCTTCCACCATGTCCTACTCCAGTAAACAGCTCTACCATTGCCTTGTTACCTAATCCAGAATCTCAAGAGTTCTCACCCTCCATCTATGCCTTGCTCCCTCTGTACTGAATTCACTACTCAACCTGTCAGTTTCTCCCAAATAAACCCACTTCCAGATTTACTTTGCCTCCTGTCTTGTCTCACATCTTGGGAGTGGTGCTTACCTTCCCACTGAATACTATCCAAGGCCCTGGTCCTTCCACTCTGTTCTGCAGAGACAAAACCTGGAATACCTGTTTCTCTGTCGATGACAGAGTACACTCCTGCCAGGGCCACCCACTTGGGCAGTGGTTGGCCCTTCAGCCTAATCTCCAGTCCCTCCATCCATCCAACTGGATACATTTCCTGCCTCCTTCCAGACTCTGGTGCTCCCCCACTCTGCCCTGTCTGCAGCCTTTATGTCCTATTCTTTTCCAATCAGATAGTCTTCCTGCTCAATGACCGGATTACTTCCTATCCTACAGATCTCAGCACAAGGCTCCTGTCCTTGGGGAGACTACAGTGAGCTTCCTGACAAGGTGAGGTCTCAGCAATCAGCACCTGGAGCACTCAGTACATTGCAGTTCGATGCTTTATTGTGTCCACAGCTCGCTGAAGTCTTTCTATACACAATAGAAGCCTAAGAGGCAAGAACCTCTTCTGATTTTGTTCCTTTGGTATCCAAAGGTTGGAACATATGACATAAAAACGTGCTGAATAAATGAAATGAATATGAAGTATGATATTTAAAAATATATAAATGCCATTTCCTCCAGGATTGACTACCCACCTTGAACGCTGCAAATGGAGTTGACCCGAGTAACAGAAACCAGTTCATTGAGCTTCACAGGGCCAGTTAGTTCACAGGAGTGAGCTCCGGAGTCCACACCCAAACAGGGCTTTTGAAGCAAGAGGACACTTCGTTCAACACAAACAATTTGACCTGCCAACAGAGACCCTTCAGATTATTGAAGCACTGAAGAAAAAAGTGAGTTCTCCTGCCAGTAAAGACATGGTCCTTTGCCAACCCCCCATAGGCAGAGGGCACAGTTTTGGGGCCCATCCATTGTATCCAATGACACATGCACTGTACAGAAAGGAAATGCTAAAGCCACCAGCGTGCTAAGCAGGCCAAGCACACAACACTAGATTCAAATTCATTTTAGGATAGTGAATTCTGTGGTACACAAATTATACTTCAACAAAATAATATAAAAATGTATAATTTGGGCAGGATTCTAGTTTGATCTCTGGAAAAAAGAGCTAACTGATCTGTGTATATTTATAATATTTCAGGTTTTTTTTGTTTTAAAAAGTGATGTTCCAGGCAATGGCTTCAAGTGACTTCTGCACCTGTAAGTGTGCCACCAAGAGACAATCCTCGAGTCACCAATGGCATCTTTCACAGGGAGTTTCAGCCCTGCAGGGGTTCTGTTTCTCTCCAGGTGGCCCATGACAGGGGCTAGTGAAAGCTGAAGGCTGTTACCATAGGCCTCTTCCACTCCATGTGCCATGTCCAAGGTTGGCTTCATGAAGGAGCCAGCAGTTCCAGAGAAAGGCAAAGCCACAATGCCTTTTTATGGCATCTATCAGTCACCACTGGGTCAAACTATGAAGAAGAAAGCATACCTTGGGCTCGGACAGTATCCCTGAAGAGAAAGCTATGAGAGACAGCTTCGGTGAGCGCTTCCAGAACTTCCTGGCTCAACACACATGAGGGGGCCACACAGACTGGTATGGTTTTGGGGAGGCCAGTGTTATTCTCATCCTGCATCTGGAGGGTGGCATCAGTCACCATCAGCCAAATCTCTCCTTGCTGCAGAAGAAGCAAACTGTTTAGCTACAATTCAAAGACATAGTCAAGTCTATTAACTTTACTAGCTATTCTTATATCCAAAGCTTTAATAAAGCAATTAGGTTAGATGATTATTACTACCAATTTTAGTTATTATCCCAACAAACATTTTCAAATATACAATAGACTCTGCGCATCTTGGTCACTAGCCCCCACTGACATGACTGTGCCCTGAGAGCCTAAACCCTGTACCTGTTTAAAGGGCTCCTTTAGGGGCACCTGGGTGGGTCAGTCATTAAGTGTCTGCCTTCAGCTGAGGTCATGATCCCTGGGTCCTGGAATCAAGCCCAGCATCAGCTCCCTGCTCAGCAGAAGGCCTGCTTCGTCCTTTCCCCCTCCCTCTGCTTGTGTTCCCTCTCTGGCCGTCTCCCTGTCAATTAAATAAATAAAATCTTAAAAAAAAAAAAAATAAAGTTAAAAAATAAAAAAAAAATAAAAAAAATAAAAACAAACAAACAAACACAAAAACACAAAAACAAAAATAAATAATAGGCTCCTTTACTAGGATACAATCTGCCCTTCCCTGGCACTATAGTACTTGTCCTTGAACTACTCACGGGGATTGTTCTTTTCCTCCAGATCACTCATTCCCATACCTAGACTGTTAATTACCACATTGTTTTATATTTAGTCCATACATGTTCTTCTTTCCTATTAGATCTAAGTTTCCTAAGGATCAGTGATTGTTATGAACTGAATGTTTATATCTCACCCTCCCACCAAATCCCTAATTCATATGCTGAAGTCCTAACCTCCAATGTGATAATGGTAGGTGGGGCCTTTGGCCAGTAAGAAGGTCATAGGGTAGAGCCCTCCTGATGGGCTTTGTGTCCTTCTAAATGTCCTTATAAGACAACAATTTCCTCATTCTCCTCTCCACGTGGTAAGGATACAAGGAGATACCCTATTTTAAACCAAGGGAGCCCTCACCTCCCTAAGAACCTGACCTGTTGGCACTTTGATCTCAGACTTCAGTACTCCAGACCTGAGAGAAATAAACTGTTGCATTTTAAGCCACACAGTGCATGGAATTTTGCCACAGCAGCCCAAACTGACTGAGACAGGAATACTTGTTACTTGTCTCAGACTTTGTATAGGCTCTGATGTAAAGCAGGTATAAATATTTGTTGTATCTGCAACAAATTTACTTTTTCTTTTCTTTTTTAGTTTTTTTCCCTTTTTATTTAAATACAATTATGGTAACATACTGTATTATTAGTTTCAGGGGTGCAATTTAGTTTTTCATCAGTTGCATAAAAGACATAGTGCTCATTAAATCAAGTGCCCTCCTTAATGCCCATCACCCAGTTACCCTATCCACCCACCCACCAACAACACTGTTTATTTCCTACAGTTAATCTCTGATGGTTTGATCTTATTTTCCTTCCCTTTTCTTTCCCCTATGTTCATCTGTTTTGTTTTTTAAATTCCACATGAGTGAAATCATTTGATATTTATCTTTCTCTGACTTATTTCGCTTAGCATAATACTCTCTAGTTCTATCCACATCATTGTGAATGGCAAGATTTCATTCTTTTTGATGGGTTTGTAATATTCCATCATATATTATACCCCGCATCTTCTTTATCCAATTCCTCTGTCAATGGACACTGATCTTTCTACAGTTTGGCTATTGTGAACATTGCTGTCATAAACACTGGGATGCAGGTGCTCCTTCTGATCATCATGTTTTTATCCTCTGGATAAATGCAATTGCTGGGTCATAGGATAATTCTATTTTTAACTTTTTAAAGAACTTCCATACTGTTTTCCAGAGTGGCTGTACCAGCTTGCATTCCCAATAGTGTAAGAGGGTTCCCCTCTCTCAGCATCCTTGCCAACATCTGTTGTTTCCTGAGTTAATTTTATCCATTCCGACCGGTGTGAAGTTGTATCTCGCTGTGGTTTTGATGTGTATTTCTCTGATGATGAGTGATGTCGAGCATTTTTTCATGTGTCTGTTGGCCACTGTATGTCTTCTTTGTAGAGATATCTGTTCATATTTTCTGCCCATTTCTTGACTGGATTATGTGGGTTTTTTTGGGTGTCGAGTTTGATAAGTTCTCTATAGATTTTGGATACTAGCCCTTTGTCTGATAAGACATTTGCAAATATCTCCTCCCATTTCATAGGTTGCCTTTTAGTTTTGCTGATTGTTTCCCCTGCTATGGAAAAGCTTTTTATCCTGATGAAGTCTCAATAGTTCATTTTTGCTTTTGTTTCCCTAGCCTTTGGAGATATGTCTAGCAAGAATTGCTGTGGCTGAGGTCAAGAGGTTGCTGCCTATGTTCTCCTCAAGGATTTTGATGGATTCCTGTCCTACATTTAGGTCTTTCATCCATTTCGAATTTATTATTGTATATGGTGTAAGAAAATGGTCTAGTTTCATTCTTCGGCATGTGGCTGTCCAATTTTCCCAATACCATTTGTTAAGGGACTGTATTTTTTTTCCATTGGATATTCTTTCTTGCTTTGTTGGAGATTAGTTGGCCATAGAGTTGAGGGAGGTTCCATTTCTGGGTTCTCTATTCTGTTCCACTGATCTATGTGTCTATTTTTATACCAGTACCACACTATCTTGATGATACCAGCTTGATTACAGCTTTGTAAGACAGCTTGAAATCCAGAATTGTGATGCCTCCAGCTGTGGTTTGACTTCTTCTTTGCCGATTTGGATGCATTTTATTTCTTTTTGTTGTCTGATTGTTGAGACTAGGCCTTCCAGGAGTATGGAGAACAACCACACTGAGAGTGAACATCTCTGTCATGTTCCTGACCTTAAGGGAAAAACTCTCAGTTTTCCCCCATTGAGGATGATATTCGCTGTGGGTTTTTTTGTATTTGGCTTTTATGATATGGAGGTATATTCCCTTTGCCCCTACATTGTGGGGAGTTTTAATCAAGAAAGGATGCTGCATTTTGTCACTTTTTTTAATCAATTGAATCATATGGTTCTCGTCTTTTCTTTTATTAATGTGGTGTATCACACTGATTGATTTGCAGATGTTGATCCACCCCTGTAGTCCAGGAATAAATCCCATTTGATCATGGTGAATAATCCTTTAATGTACTGTAGGATCCTACTGGCTACTATCTTGGTGAGAATTTTTGCGTCCATGTTCATCAGGGATATTGGCCTGTAATTCTCCTTTTAGCAGGGTCTTTGGTTTTGGGATCAAGGTAATGCTGGCCTCATAGAATGAGTTTGGAAGTTTCCCTTCCATTTCTATTTTTTGGAACAGTTTCAGAAGAATAGGTGTTAATTCTTTTTTAAGTGTTTGGTAGAATTTCCTTGGGAAACTATCTGGCTCTGGACTCTTGTTTGTTGGGTAATTTTTGATTACTGATTCGATTTCTTTGCTGGTTATGGGTCTGTTCAGGTTTTTTATTTCTTCCTGGTTCAGTTGGGGGTAGTTTATATGTCTCTAGGAATGCATCCATTTCTTCCAGGTTGTCAAATTTGTTGGCTTATAATTGCTTATAATATTCTAATTGTTTGCATTTCTTTGGTATTGGTTGTGATCTCTCCTCTTTCAGGACTTTATTGATTTGGGTATTTTTTCTTTTTGGTAAGTCTGGCTAAAGGTTTATTGATCTTATTAATTCTTTCAAGGAACTAGCTCCTACTTTTGTTGATCTGTTCTACTGTTTTTTTTTTTCTATATTTCTATATCATTGATTTCTGCTCTAATTTATATTCTGGATTTAGGCTTTATTTGCTGTTCTTTTCCCAGCTCCTTTAGGTGTAAGTTTAGGTTGTATATTTGAGACTTTTGTTTCCCGAGAAAGGTGTGTATTGCTTTATACTTCCCTCTTAGGACCAACTTTGCTGCATCCCAAAGGTTTTGAAGTGTTGTGTTTTCATTTTCATTTGTTTCCATGTATATTTAAGTTCTCCTTTAATTTCCTGGTTGACCCATTCATTCTTTAATAGACTGTTCTTTAGCCCCCATGTATTTGTGGGCCTTCCAAAATTTTCCCTGTGGTTGACTTCAAGTTTTATAGCATTGTGGTCTGAAAATATGCATGGTATGATCTCAATCTTTTTGTACCTGTTGAGACCTGATTTGTGACCCAGGATGTGATCTATTCTGCAGAATGTTCCATGAGTACTTGAGAGGATCCTGCTGCTTTAAGATGAAATTCTCCGAGTATATCTGTGAACTCCAACTGGTCCAGTGTGTCATTCAAATCTCTTGTTTTGTTTTTGATCTTCTGCTTTGATGATATGTCCATAGGTCTGAGTGGGGTGTTAAGTCCCCTTCTATTATTGTAGTATTATCAATGAGTTTCTTTCTTTTTAAAGATTTTATTCATTTATTTATGAGAGAGAGAGAGAAAAAAATATATATATATAAAGAACTTCCAAATTCAGTAGTAAAAAAGAAATAGTCCAAACGGAAAATGGGCAAAAGACACATACAGACCTTTCACCAAAGAAATTATTCAGATGGCAAATAAACATATGAAAGGATTTCCAACATCATTAGTTCTCTGGATGAATCTCGATGACGATGACAACCACCACCACCAACAACAACAGTATCACCAAAGGAGCTGTTACAGGTCAAATTGTGTCCCTCCAAAAAGATCAACTGAAGTCCTAATTCTAGTACCTCAGAATGTAACCTAATTTAGAAATAAGGTCTTTACAAATTTAACCAAGTCAAGATGAAATCATGACAACAGTCTCTTATCCAATCTGACTGAAGTCCTTATAAAAAAGGAAATTTGGACACTAATAGGCACAGAGGGAAGACAACATGAAGACACATAGGGTGAAGATGGCCATGTGCCTGGGGTGATGTGTATATAAAGCCAAGGAAGGCCAAGGATTGTTGGCAGACACTAGAAGCTGGAAGAGGCAAGGAAGGATATTCCTCAGAGCTGTCATAGCATGGCCCTGCTGACACCTTGACTTCAGACCTCTAGCCCCAACAAGTGTGAAATGATAAATTTCTGTTGTTTTAAGTAATTTGGTTTTTGGTACTTTGTGCAGCTGACCTAGAAAACAACACTGATATATATTGCATGGTTCATTTGTGTAACGATCATGAAATAACACAATTATAACGATGACACCAGATTAGTGCTGATGTCAGTTTCTTGGTTTGGGTATTGTATTGGGTGTTATATGGCGGCTATTGTGGGTAAGGGGTGTTAGTATAGGAGAGGGTATACACTGTATATTTCTTTGAAGTCTATTGTGAATCTATAATTACTATGAATATAAAAAGTTAGAATAATTTTATTCAAAATAAAAGTTAAGGGGGTGCCTGGCTGGCCCAGTTAGTAGAGCAAGTAACTCTCGATCTCGGGATTGTAAGTTTGAGCCCCAGGCTGGGTGTAGAGATTATTTAAAAATCTTTAAAAAAAATGTTAAATACAAAAAATATGTCTTTCACTTGCATGACTTAGCCATTTGTATAATGAAAATACAACTGAATCTTCTTTGATAACTCAGGTTCTTGCAGTGACTCACTGTGCCATTCTTTTTTTTTTAAAGATTTTATTTTATTTATTTGTTAGAGAGAGAGAGAGAGAGCGAGCACAGGCAGACAGAGAGGCAGGCAGAGGCAGAGGGAGAAGCAGGCTCCCTGCCGAGCAAGGAGCCCGATGTGGGACTCGATCCCAGGACACTGGGATCATGACCTGAGCCGAAGGCAGCCGCTCAACCAACTGAGCCACCCAGGCGTCCCTCACTGTGCCATTCTTAAAGTCAACTGTCACTGTAGAATGCATACACTGTAGAATGTATACTTGAACACACAGTGCCCCTGGGACTTAGCTTGTTTCAATTTCCCCCTGAGGAAGTTGGTTTCTGGTGATTCTCTGTTCCACAAACAAAATACAGGAGGTGGAAGATTTTAGTGCATTAAGAAATCTGTTCCACTGTGTTCCAAGCCCCTACATATCCTAAGTACCACCAATTCTTTGGTACATACACTCACTGAAACCCATACTTGCTGGCAGGCTGCACCTAGGCTAGTAGAAGCATATTTCTTGGCAGAGAACTTGGGGCAGGAGGTTATCAGTGTTTTCAATCAGTCCCAATACAGGGTTCCTTCATCCAGTAAGGCAGATGATCTGCAGTTTGTTTTTCTCTGTCCTAGGGTGCCCATCCACTGGGGCTATTGTCGAGATTAGAAATGGTATATCTGACACCTGTTTTTTATTTTCCACCTCTGCTGTCAGCTGGGGCTTTGAGCAACTGAGGCTCTTTGGACAGGAACATGTGGTATATTGCCTCTGAGGACAGTGTTCTATCTGCAGAGTAAATGGCAGCTGCACAGCCTGATGTCACAGCCCTACAACCTGGAATGTGTGTTAGAATAATAGGAATGTGGCAGATGCCAAGCATGTCTTAACATACTGAGCGTCCTGCAGATGGTGGGTGGGGGAGTTTGCAGTCAGTCTTCACTTCATTTCAGGGTTGGAAGGTAAGAGACACATCAGGTACCTGGACCTCATTGTCACTGTGGGCCTGTCCCTGTGCCTGTTGACCCAAATTCTGGGATGGCTCACAAGAAGCACTGTGACTAACTAATGTTAATCACTCTCTTATTCCTTAGGAGAGGTACCAATTCACTAAAAGGTGAACAGAGAAAAGGAAAATGAGGATTGAACAATGGGATGTTTTGTATACCTCAGGTGAGATTTGCATGGAGTTAAGGTCAACCAGAGGTTTCTTTCTTGCAAAACTTACATCATATGTTCAGCTTGCCAAAAACATCCCTTTCTCTTGTCTACTTCTTGCTGATCTGTTGAGTGGGAAGGCAGTCAACAGGTAGCTCCTCTAGGCTGCAGCTCCCCAGCACTGCTGAGACCTCCCCGGGGCTACAGGGCTTCCTTTCCCTATAATGGCACAGAGCTGTTGGACAGTTCTAACAGGGGCTAAGCTCAACCCCAAGACTCCTTCTTCCACCTCCTTTCTTTCCTTTCTACAGTCTGTGTGCCAGAAAGGAACTCACAGTGCTGGGCTGAGAACATTTTACGTGAGCTATGCCTAAGTTGTTTCATACGTAGTACTTACCACAGTGGCTGGCAGGCTACACCTGCACAAGGAATGGATTAATTGCCTCAGCATGGATCATGCATAAATGGATTTTTAAAATGCTTTTCTATTTTAGCACTCCATTAATTTCTATGAGATTATCCTTTAATAAATTTTATAACACCTTATCAGAGAGAGAAAGGAAGAGGGATTGATTACCTGTGGTCTCTGATAAATCACTCTGGCATAGAAACTGCAACGGGTACTAAGATCACTAGTCTGGAAAGGCATTGAAAATGATTAGAACATCACAAAAAGCACAAAAATATAGTAAAAATAATTAAAGACCCTGTTAGAAACACAGATGTTACCTGGAGAATTTCTTTTAAGAATCGGGGAACTGGAGGCTGGTAAAGTTTAGAAATGGGGTCTTCTTCAATTATATTAATTTGCCCCACATCTGGATGAGCAGTGAGGATGTAACAGAAGCTAGGAGGATGCACGTGACTTTTTACCTGTTTAAAATGAAGGCAACGATAGAACATAAATATGCTAGTAGAAGATTCAAATATACTATTAAAATCTACTCTTTAATATACAGATATTTATATACAGATGCATTCTTTTTATCTGGAAGGTTGTATAAGAAATAGACTATGTTGTTTATATCTAGGACCAAGCATAAGAAATTTATGAATTAACTTTTTGAATTTACTATGGATTCAAGACTTCATTTAAAAATTTCATTCTTCAGAGTACTTTTTTAAAAAAGATTTTATTTATTTATTTGACAGAGAGAGAGATCACAAGTAGGCAGAACAGCGGGCAGAGAGAGAGGGGAAAGCAGGCTCCCCGCTTAGTAGAGAGCCCGATGTGGGGCTCGATCCCAGGACCCTGAGACCATGACCTGAGCCGAAGGCAGAGGCTTAACCCACTGAGCCACCTAGGTGCCCCCAGAAAATATTTAGAAACTTTTTCCTCTTAAATAATCTAGAATTGGGCATTTTTGACAACTATTTTCTTGGTCTAGCACCATATAGAGTCATAGTTTTAGCAGTCTGCTAGGAAGTCAGCTACCACATAAACAAGACACCCCCCCTGTTTTTAGCTTTGGGAGCTGGGGCCCAAAGTAGCTGCTGGTCAGTCTGCCAGATAAAACTCAGGATGGAGAAGAAGGGACAAATTTTGATCAGTTTTGCTACATATGAGCAACTATCATCGAAAATTTGATGCCGCAGGAAAATGGAAATCCCTGGCTCACCTGGTGGTTGAAAGAATATCCATGGAATTTATTTATTAGGTTATTGTGAGTTTGTGCTCTAACTGGTAACTGAGGCTTGGTTCTAATAGTGATTGGGAGGTGGTGGGGAAAACATCCTGTGTCTGAATTAGGATGAGGCTAAGACCCTAATTGTTGCAATGGTATGCAATGGCTGTGCTTTAAAAACATAGCCATAAATTAACCTCAAGAATGGGGAGTATGGCACAAGCAGAGAAAGCAGCCAGAGTCTGGACTGTGGAGTGAGGTGAGCAAGTCTGAATCTCTGTCCTCCTGACTCACAGTCACCGGACCTCCCCTTTTCAGGGATGTGGACTAGGGGTAGGGCCTGGCTCAGCAGCTGGCATTGAGCAGGTAGTGACCAGGGGAAGCTCTTTATATGCTGGCTTACCTCTTCACAAGCTTGGCCATGACCAGGTGCCTTCAGAGGCATCACTGGAGGCCACAGGGTATCGATCAAACTGAAAAGCCCTGCTGTCCTGGAAAAAAGAAAATATGTTGCCGATAGTATTCATCACTTAAGTGCCTCTTTATGACCTGGTCCTATGCAGTTTTGCTTAACAGATACCATCCCTAATGCCAGGGAGATACCATTCAGCATCCCTGTTGATTCAGATGGGGAAGACAGCGTCACACAGACAAACAGGCCTTTGAAACTGCACAAGAACAGAAAGGATATTGTTCATTTAAGAATGATCAATCTCCCAATGAAGTATTATACAGCCATTGAAATGGTTACATAGAAAATATTTAAAGACATGGAAAAATAGTTCTGATACCTTGTTAAGTGAAAAGCGGGCAACAAATCACAATGTCTTTATGTATATTTCTATACACGTACCTCCATGTAATTAGCCAAAGGAAAAGGAGACTGGAAGATACAAAAGTGATTTTAGTGGGTGTCTGAGCAGAGCTCAGAAGTGACATTCACTTTCCTCATTTGGCTTTTGTATGTTTCCTATCTTTTTCCAAAACAGGTATGTGTTACTCAGATAAAAAGAAAATTATCTATTTATCAAATTTTCTAAAATAAAGAATACAGCCAGACAAAACAGGACAAATATTTTGATTCTACTCATGAAATTCCTAGAGGAGCCTAATTCACAGAGACAGAAAGTACAATGGCGGTTGCTAGGGACCGAGGGAATGGGAAATGGACAGTTAGTGTTGAATGGTTTGGAGTTTTAGTTTGGGAAGATAGAAACTTTCTAGAGATGCATGAGGGTGATGGATGTACAATAGTGTGAATGCATTTAATGCCTCTAAAAATGGTTAAGGTGGAAAATTTTGTATTATGTCCATTTTACCACAATAAAAAAATCCCGTTTTAGTTGCTATATATATGAGCATATATATAGCATGTGTATCATATATATATATACACATATATATGTATGTGTATCATATATGCATATCTCACAACGGCCTCTTAGATTTTGCTCTAAGCTTCAACAATGTTAATATATAATATGATAGTTACTTTTTAAAAAGCTTGTGTCTCTAATAACTAATGTGACATATTACTTCTTTCAGTGTTTAATAGCAAGTACTGTTTTAGGGGCTTAGGATCTAGCAGTTAACACACCTGAACAACTCAGAACCTGAAAATCGTGTACTAGAGCAAGCACTTCCCCACCTCCTTTTGGTTTCTTACATCAATTACAATAGAAAAAGCCCACACAGAGTGTGGCCTGTGATAGACACCCAGCTCAATATCATTCCTGTGAATTTTCAGGCTCTGGGTCAAAATCAAGCACAAAAAATAAGCAAAGGCAGGAAATCACATGCCAAAAAAGGACTTCCTAGTG
Organism: Taxidea taxus jeffersonii; assembly: GCA_003697995.1. Classification (NCBI taxonomy): domain Eukaryota; kingdom Metazoa; phylum Chordata; class Mammalia; order Carnivora; family Mustelidae; genus Taxidea; species Taxidea taxus. The sequence goes on along the minus strand of RCUC01138365.1, from coordinate 4,940 downwards.
AAAATTCATTCTCTCCTTCTTGGTTATTTCTGAGAAGTAGGCTGCTGCAGCTACTTGTGTGAGTGATGGCCAGGGCTGTGAGTGACCAGGGCTGGCTAAGGTCAGGAAAGGCTGTCAGGGAAGGCTCAGAGGAGAGGTGACTTCATCCAACCTCTCACTGCCCTTCCCCAAGACTAAGGAACTGGGTGGGCCCACTGTGCCTCTGGGTGAGGCGGAGGGAGAGGGGAAACAGGACATGGACTGTCCAATTGCTCCCTGTCTGCCATGTGCCCAGGACTTCCTGTTCCAGGTTTGGCTGCTTTCTTTTCACTGAGCATGCCTCCTGACTCCTGTTTCTTTGCCATCCCCTCACTGTTTGATGTGAGCTCCCCAGGGGATGGGCATGGATTTATCCCAGTTATTTATTTCCACTGCTGCAGAGAAGTGCCCAGTTCATACAAAGTGGCCAAAAACACTTGGTGAATAAATAACTGATACCCATAAGCGCCTACATACTTCATTGCAGAAATCAGACCTAGCACCTTTGATATGCTTATTTCCTATTTGTAAGTCTGAGAAATGCAAATGTTCGAGGACAGACTAATTTTCTACACCAATAAATAACCCGTTTCTCACCTTAGACCTGACTACATTTCTTTTTTTTTTTTTTTAAGATTTTATTTATTTATTTGACAGAGAGAGGTCACAAGTAGGCAGAGAGGCAGGCAGAGAGAGAGAGGAGGAAGCAGGCTCCCTGCTGAGCAGAGAGCCCGATGTGGGGCTCGATCCCAGGACCCTGAGATCCTGAGCTGAAGGCAGAGGCTTAACCCACTGAGCCACCCAGGTGCCCCCTGACTACATTTCTAAGACAATGCTAGGACTTTACTCAAGCCCATTGTTTAAGAGGGAGTGGGTGTAGCATGGGCCTTGGAGTCAGACCTGGGTCTCACTCTAGCTCTGCCTGTTATGTACTGTGACACCCTAAAAAAGTTGCATGCATGTACAGCATCTATGAGGGTTTCTATGCTCAGAATAAGTAAGTACTCGATACATGCTACTGTTGTTTGGAGTCCCATAAACTCCATGACAACAGGGTTCTGTGGTCAGTTAGGGTTGCCCTGTGCAGCATATCTGTGGCTTAGCAGGACACAATGGAATGGCAGATTCTGGAAAACTTGGTGTAAAAGACACATGTAAGGGGCGCCTGGGTGGCTCAGTGGGTTAAAGCCTCTGCCTTTGGCTCAGGTCATGGTCCCGGGTTTCTGGGATTGAGCCCCGCATTGGGCTCTCTGCTCGGCGGGGAGCCTGCTTCCTCCTCTCTCTCTGCCTGCCTCTCTGCCTACTTGTGATCTCTGTCAAATAAATAAATAAAATCTTTAAAAAAAAAAAAGACACATGTAAAATCTGGACAAACAGAAGGTTTTTCAATTTGTATCCATGAAATCCTTTTTGGTGTAATCACTATTAACATCCCAAGAAATCAGTGTTCCCTTGGAATTTTCTTTGAGAAGTGCTGTACTATGAACATAGCCTTAGAAAAGTTCTATTTGAATTTAATGATGCTAATTTATAGGATGCCACTGGCTAATTTTAAAAGTTTGGACTGGTTACAAGTTTGTATTTTAATGTAGACTCTTAGGAATAGGACCCCTATGCATTAAATAAAAAGCACTGTCTTATAATAAATCAGCTTCTCTCCTGTTTTGGAAAATACATATGATTCAGATGGCTGCTACTGCTCTGAACTAGAATCTTCCTCTCGGTCAGGACACACATTCCTCGAAATGAGCCAGCCTCTGACCGGGACAGATTTTGTGCTGAAGCTAACTTTTGGCACAGTTAGAGTGTATTGTTTTTCCCACTTCGGTTCACTCCTTACTACTCATTTTTGCATAAGGTTTCACTTTGTTGCATAGGAAACTCATTCTTTCTAAAAAGCCATCCCTTTAAAATGTTTAAAATAACAAACAAGCTGCCTGACAGGGCAGAGGTCACCAAAAGTTTATATTTCAATTTTTTAAAAAGTTTATAAAATAAATGTTTAATTAAAATAGAGGGAGGAAAAAGACATATAAAGTCATTATGTTTATAAATATCATTTAAAAATCTGAAAAGATTTTGCCAGAATAAACTTCTTAGGATATATCCTAATTTATAGATTGCATAAAGTGAATTTGCAGAAAAATCTGGGTCATATCTCAGAAAATTAGGCAGCTTCTGTATTTTTATTTATAGTAACAGTTGTACCTTTTAAATGGGAAGACATCAAGATACATGCACATATTAAAATTATAATTACAACACTGCACACTTAAGATACATTTTGTACATTTTGTTATGCATATTTTACCACAGTACAAAATTGTATTTGCCACAAAAAATGTGTAGTATTTTGATTGGGGTCTCTGGGGACTGTTGAAAGGGGTATACTCCCTTCTGTGTGAGATGTGATGCAATATGAACACCTCGAATTCTTTACTGTACCATAGTAACATAGAAGGTGGTATAAACCCCATTTTAAAAATTGAAATATGGGGGGCCTGGGTGGCTCAGTGGGTTAAAGCCTCTGCCTTCGGCTCAGGTCATGATCCCAGGGTCCTGGGATCAAGCCCTGCATTAGGCTCTCTGCTTGGCAGGGAGCTTGCTTCCTCCTCTCACTCTCTGCCTGCCTCTCTGCCTACTTGTGATTTCTCTCTGTCAAATAAATAAAATCTTTTAAAAAAATGGAAATATGTTGCAAATGAAAAAATTCATACTTTTCTAGTATACAGTGCACTGATTTTTAATGTATTCATAGAGTTGTGCAACTTTCACCACTACTTTCAGAATGTTTTATCATGCCGATATTACACTCCCTGCTGTGCCCATCAGCAGTCACTCTTGCTACGGTTCTACTTGCTGTTTTCATGAACACTGTAAATAAATGGAATAATATAATATGTAGTCTTAATATCTGCTTCTTTCACTGAGCATCATTTTTTAAAGGTTTGTCCATGTTATTGCATGTGTCAGTACTATATTCTGTTTTTGGCTGAATAATATTCCATGGTATGGATATTATCATTCATCAGTTTGTGGACATTTTGGTTATTTCTATCTCTCAGCTGTTATGAAAACTGCCTCTATGAACATCCATGCACAAGTTTCTGTGTGGACATACATTTTCAGTTCTCTTGGGTAGACAACCTAGGAGTGATTTGCTGGGTTGTACAGTTATTCTGTGTTTAACTTTTTGAGGAACTGCCAAACTGCTGTACACAGTACTGTACCATTTTACATTCCCAACAATGTGTGGGGTTATAAATCCAATTTTGCTTGCAAGTTAAATACATATATTTTTTAAAATTTGGAAACATGAGGGGCACCTGGGTGCTCAGTGGGTTAAGCCTCTGCGTTCAGCTCAGGTCATGATCTCAGAGTCCTGGGATCGAGCCCCACATCGGGCTCTTTGCTCGGCGGGGAGCCTGCTTCTCTCCCTCTCTCTCTGCCTGTCTCTCTGCCTACTTGTGATCCCTCTCTCTCTGTCAAATAAATAGATAAAATCTTAAAAAAAAATTGGAAACATGAAACTTTATATCTGGAAGGATTTATAAAAGAACTCTTAGTATTTTTTTTCCTATATTCACTTTTATGCCTTTTGGACACTCTGAAATTTTAACAAGAACATATATTACTTTTACTACCCATTTTGAAAACCAAAAAGTTAGGGGTCTGTTAAAACAGTGGTAACCACTGGGGAGGAGTGTCTTAGAGTGAAAAGAGGATCCTTTTTAGTCACACACAGGTCTAGTCTAAGCCTAGCTGTGACCTCCCTCCATGGGAGCCCCACATTGGGCTGTGGACATGTTTCCAGGGTGGTTGTGGGGACTAGAGAATGTAACCTTTGTGCCTGAGTGTGGCATAAATGGCAACTGCTATTGCTATTATTGGTATCTTTTGGTACTTTCATTTCAAATTTCAAATAAACTCCCAAAAAAGTAATATCATGTAATTCACAGTTATTTAACTATTACTGCTTTTTAAACTAATCATAAATCATCTGATTTTTTAAAAACTTATTTTGAACTAACTACAGATTCACGGAAAGTTGTAAAGATAGTAGAGAGATCCTATGTAGCCATCACTTTCTTATAGTCTAGTTGTATCACTTTCTCATAGTCTAGCTGTATAAAGTACTAGCATAGAATAAGCTAGTGATATATCTACTCAAAATGCAAAGTATACTCTTTTCAAAGAAACTCCTGTGACCAACAGCATAAGCAGGATGTGGGATCAGAGACTTCCTTTAAATGGTTTTCAACTCAGGGCACCTGGGTGGCTCAGTCAGTTAAGTGTCTGCCTTCAGCTCAGGTCCTGATCCCAGGTTCCTGGGATCCAGCCCCCCAGTGGCTGCCTGCTCAGTGGGGGAAATCTGCTTCTCCCTCTCTCTCTGCTCATGTTCTCTCTTTCTTGTGATCTCTCTCAAATAAATAAATAAAATCTTTTAAAAAATGTTTTTCAACTCTTCCTTTCTTTTTAATAAGAGTTAGAGGGGTAGCGGACCAACTTGAGGGCATCTCCAGAAAAAGCCTCATAAATTTGGCATAAGAATCTGAAATGGTGTCAACACTCAGATGCCTCTCCTGGGGTTAAAAAGAGTCAAGATGCCCCATCCTAGGACAAGAATATGGTGCACAGAACTGAATAAGCTATGCATGCTCAAAAAACACCAAATGGGCATATCCACTTAGAGAACTTTTGGCTGAGAACAGCAGCTTCCCTGCCATTTGAAACAATGCTAAGTTCATATATTTTTACATGAATTTTGTAAATTCTTGGTGTAACAAATGATCGACTTCCTCTGGTTTCATTATATTCAGTCTTATTTATCTTGACTGGTAGATAATTAATGTCATTTGGAAAACCAGCTACTCAAGTAAGGGAAACTAAGACATTCAGGGTCTCCAGCCCACTGGAAGAAG
>RCUC01138364.1:0-14722 GCA_003697995.1 Taxidea taxus jeffersonii | reverse complement strand
AAAAAAAAAAAAAAGAAAAAAGAGAGAGAGACACTATTAAGACATCAACAAGATGAAAGAATTTAATACAGGAAAAATGAAACTAAAGTCATTGTTCTTTCAGGTCCTATTTTTGTGACATTTTCATTGTTATTCTAAATATATAAACATGTTCCTAGTGAATACTTACTAAATAAAAGGTCCACTACGGATAATCAGAGCAGACAAATGACATCAAAATGATTTAACCGAGAGCTAAATCTCCGAAACTAGTCTAAAACTGCAAATAACTCGTTTTTTGTTTTTTGTTTTTTAAAGATTTTATTTATTTATTTGACAGAGAGATCACAAGTAGGCAGAGAGGCAGGCGGGGAGTGAGGGGAAGCAGGCTCCCTTCTGAGCAGAGAGCCGGATGAGGGGCTCGATCCCAGGAGCCTGAGATCATGATCTAAGCCGAAGGCACAGGCTTAACCCACTGAGCCACCCAGGCGCCCCTAAAACTGCAAATAATTCTTAAAGCCGTACCAGAGTTTTGTTTTGCTGCCGAGTCTATAGCTGCTTCCTCAATGACCATTTCAAATGACTCTGTACTCCCATTTACGTCCGAGCCAGAAGCCAAATCAGGTTCTCCTTGCAATGAAAAGACATACACAATGTTAGGATTCTCGTATTTGGCACAAGTTGGCCATCAGCCCTAAAGGGAGAGAAGATTTCCAGCAACAGGAATGACAATGGAGAACAAGGAAGGGTCTTCAGCCTATAGCAGCTGTTCCCAACTAGGGGGCAATCCTGCCTCCCCAGAAGACCTCTGACAGTGTCTGGAGACCGATGCAGCTGTCATGCATGGGGACAGGCATGCTAATGATATCCAGGGAGCTAAACATGCTTCAACGCACGGGACAGGCCCCACAACACGGAACTGTCCAGCTCAGAATGTACACGGCGCCGAAGTGGTGAAACCCGGGCCCAAGGAAACGAGGACTCTAAAGTCAGAACGCAAGTTCAGACTTTCACTTAGATCATTACCAAAGTCGCTTCTATCCCCATGGAAACGTGCAGTCAGATTATGTCATTCCTCTTCAAAATTCGGAGTCCTCCTAATCTTTGAGCACATGAGATGCTCCAAGATCTCCTGACCTCACCTACTCCTCTACTCTCATTTTCAACTACTTTCCAACAAATTCTTTCTTTTGGCCCAGATGAGCTATTCTTTTGCCTGGTTCCCTCTGCCTGGAAGGCTGCTACTGTCCAAATAAACAAACATCTTTTATGTACCCAAAGCCTCACTTGTCAAAACTGAGTTCAAACTTTACCTTCTCTCAGAAGGTAAAGCTTCTCTGATAGCTCAGGTGGGCTGAGATGCACCTTCTCCGTCCTACGGCAGCCCATTAAGCCATTGCCAAGCTCTATCGCAGCCTTTAACACCACACAGCAGGCTGATTCACTGGCTTGTCTCCCTTACTTAGGTCTTAGTAATTTCGATCCTTTCAGCACCTAAGCGGGTACTCCATAAATGTTTGTACGATGAAGGAAATAAAACATGACTGTAGCAGACATGCTTTGGAATGACTGCCGTACCCACAACCCCTGTTTGGAAAATGCTGTGATACATGGTGGCCAACTGGTAAAATCTACTCAGATTCTCCGGCCAAAGGTAAAGGACCAAGGCTGGATATGTAACTCAAAGGGAGCCAAGCCAATCCACTGGACATCGAGCAACAGATCATATTTACTCAGGATTCCATACTAAGAGGCTTAGGGAATCAACATCTATCAACAGGAGATGTTTGAACTGAAAGGTGTTCTAGAGTCATGGACCAGAGCTGGTACCAAAGCCACATACAAGCCAAAATTCTTCCAGAGCAGAAATAACCAATAAGCAGAAGGTGATGTGAAAATACATTTTTTAATTAAAAAGAAAAAGGAAAACCAGCTGTTGTCAACATGAAGGCTGGAGTGGAGACAGAAAGAGGACAATGAGGCTGGGAAGGCTAACGAGGACAAGGCTGCAACAGCTCATGGTCAGAGGACTGAAATGCAGACCAGCATGACCGTCACAGCAAATGTAAAACAGAGAAGGGAAGACAGGATATGAGAGACATTTTTAAAGACCAATTCAAAGAATGTGGAAACTAAATGGCCAGTGTGGCAAAAGAAGGAAGAGACAAAGATCAAGATTACAGGCCTGGTTAATGAGACAGTCGTGCCTTAGACAGAAAGAGAAAGGATCAACAAGAAAAACTGTTCATTCTACTTTAGAAACATTTTTACATAGAGACTGAAGTCTTGAAGCCATCACCCCACAAAAGAACTTAAATGAAAACCTACAGAGATGACAGGGCTAACACCCCACACCCACTCTGTACCCCAACCCCGCCAGCACTCCTTTAGCTGGGCGCGTAGTGTTTTTTCCATCCCAACAACTGGTTTGTCCAAATAACATCACAGAATACACTGTCGTCTAAATGAAAAACACCAAGCACAAAATAATTCAACATCCCCACAGAAGTCTCCCTGCTTCTTAAGTATTAAGACTGTGGTCAACTCCACCCAGTGATCTTAACTCAAAGAACCCAACTGTTGGCTGACCTCGTTCATCAGAAGCATCACTGAGTTTTCGGTGTGCAAGTTGGCTAGAAGCGTTCAACATGGTGACATAGCCACAAAAATGCTGCAAGTCCACTTTGGTCCTTAATAGTTGCAAGGCTTTATGAACACCCATATTGACACGAGTAAACTCTGAGGACAAAGAAGGACATCCCATTTTAAGTAAACAGTTTTATAACACAACATCAAAAATGTAAATATACTTCTACTAATCAAGGCTTAGAACTACTTTTATACTTTAATCTATCAACACTGATTCTAACAAAGAACTACCCATGGACGTGGAAGGCCGGTGTACACACATTATTGACAGCCTTCAGGAGGCATTTACTATATCAAAACAAATTACTGAAAGAAGCAAGCAGGGCCAGTCAGGGGCAAATTCTCGAGGCTTCTCTCTGTGGCTCTATTCTGCCTCGAATGCTTACTTGTTACTTGTTGGGCTTCTGCCAGGAAATGTATTAAATACACACCATATTTTTGAAAAAGTTTTAAAAGTAAAATTATTCCTACTGAAACTAAAGTGCACTTGGAACTATATCCTTAACAAATTATTTAAATATTAGTGCAATTCCTCATAACTAGGTGAACTTATAAACAGAAAGATGCTCTATACTCAAATACGAAGATTCCTTTCTTTTATCATTCACACAATCCTTTCTCAAGGCAAGAGAGCTATTAATCAGTCTTTAAGATTTTATACATTTGAAGATCCTGTTGTCACTAGCCTGTATCTTCAGGTGAACAAATATTTTTCCCACAGAATTTATAAAGTGTCAAAGGATTAAATAGCAGAATTTAATTGCAGAGAAGTACTTATTTCTGAAAGAGGGGCTACTTTTTGGAAGGGAAAATTCTTCTCCAAATTTCATGCACATTTATTCACAACAGGCAAAAGAGAACTGAAGTTCAAACGCAAGGCTTCTGCAGTCCGGCTATGGGAAGAGGAAAAAAATATTTTAAAAACCTTCCTTTTCCCTACTTTGGGGGGGTAAGGGAGAGCGGTGACTACTATCATTTTGTAAGAACATTAAGTTCTTATATAAATTAACCTGAATTTACTTGAACCACTCACTGCTCTCTAAAAATTCAGGCAACATGGCTCTCAGAACCAGAAACATAAGGTTACAGGACAGCAGTTTTACATGGAATGGGAAGCGGAAGTGCTATATGAGTATTTGGCAGTTTAAATCAGATAACGTTTTTCTTTTATATATACCTCCTTAACATTCAAAAGAGTTATCTTCTATAATAAACAAAAGGAAGAATAAATTTACTTTTAACAGAAATTCTGTGGGCATCTTTCATCAAATGCACTTGTAGCTCACATCTAATTCTAGAAAGAGTTCACTTTAAACAGGGCTTTCCCCCCTTGATTCTAACTAGCTTAATTTAGCTCAACCTCTAACTCATATCCTCTCTAATAGCAAAAATAACATTTAACAGCAAACTCAGACGCCGAAAGAGGGAATCCATACAAGTGCTCTGTACACTGTAAAGTACACACATGTTCATTGACACCTGGGTCTAAATTACCTTTAAAAGCCCCCGTGAGGTGGGAGGGACAGTATGTTAACACTGGGGGCAAAAAATCAACCAAGCATGAAATATTCCCAATGAACTGTCTTCTCCCCCAGCCTCCAAATAAACAATGCAAGGAAAGTGAAAGGCTAAACAGAGAGAAAACCTAGTCTTCCACCAGGCACGGACCCACTGATAAACTCTTAATCTCCAAAGCAGACTAGCATTCCTTCAAAGGTCCTAAGTGAGTCTTATTCTACTAGTTCTTTGTGGGGAAAGGCACATGAGAGAAAACTATCTTTGCCAATATTTTACTTATTTATTTATTTACTTGAGATTTATTTATCTATGAGCACAGCAGCATGAGTGGGCGGAGGGGGGGTCAGGAGAAGCAGAAAGAGAGAGAGAATCTCAAGCAGACTCCTCGCTGAATGTGGAGCCCGACTTGGGGTTGGATCTCCTGACCCTGGGATCATGACCTGAGCCAAAATCAAGAGTCAGACGCTTAACTGACTGAGCCACCCAGGTGCCCCCATTTTCACTAATACTCTTTAAAAGCAGCATAAGCCCCTAGGACTAAAAAATTTTAAGAATTCACTGCCTGCTATGTTTTCTACCAAACTGTTGACAAAGACTAATGATAAAGAAGTTAAATAGATATAATTCAAAAGTAAGATACCTCCTTGTAGTTCTGTTTCATCGAATGGAAACGGTATGTGGACAGTTTCGCCTATCCCATGCAAACCATGTCCCTAAAGATGAAGAAACACAGCTGAAAGGTATATAAGAAACATGTATTTCCAAGAACAAACAGATCAGCAAACCATAAATAAGACTATGCCATGTGATGGTATACCCTACATTAATATTCCATTAAAAAACTTAAAACAATTTTTTTATTTTTCTCCACCAAGCAAAGACCCTCTTGAGGGCATATGAATTTACAAGGCCATGTGTCTCCAATGGAGTGGATGGCTAATGAAAAACAACGAGGCCAATTTAACAGGTACATAGGTGAGACAGTGGAGACTGAAATCAAGTACACTCACACAAAGGTTAGCTGTAGTTCTGATAAAAGAATCCCACCATCAATTGCCTGGCAGATCATGAACTGGGAATGCAAAACTCAAAAACCTGCGTTCAGTGACATATATTCAAATTTGTATAATTATAAAAGCCCCTCTACAGGGGTTAAATTAATGGATGTATTTTCAAGGCAACAGCGGGTGGGTGGGGAGAAAGCTCCCTAGAACTGAAATGGAAAGGTCTCCACTTGCTAAGTGAAAATAGCAGGAGGACAGCACTGTGCATTGGCTCGCGCATGCAAAGAAATCCTAGACAGCGATAGCAAAAACTAATAAATGTATCTGATCTGGAGGAGAAATGGGGAGAATGGAGAAGACAATGTACGAAGTACGGTAACACTTTTCTCTGTGTACCTTTTCATAGTGTTTTATTTCTGAATTATGTGAAGATTCTATTAATTCAAAAATCAAATTAAGAAAAATCTTGAGTCTAACCACCCCACTCCCATGTTACGCATAATTTAGTTTTAGCTATTGCATCCAATCAATGTTCATTTGAATTCTGTAGTTTTAAAGGTTTTTTTGCATTTAAATCCCTAAATGTTTTGATATAAAAATAATAAGCATGAAGAATCTAATGTTTACATGCATTTAGTGGTACTATAATAGAAAATTTAAGTTGACACTGGGGATCTATACATTTTACCCTTTCAAAAAACCTATACATTATTGAAATCAAAGTACTATGCTATAAAAGAAAAAAACATTTCAGAGAAAAATAGCACTCATTAAGATGGTTCATATAACAAAGCAAACATGTTTCTTCAGATGGCTCCTTTCGACTTCATTGGTACAGTTATGATTTAAACCCTAATCAAGACTGTTGTAACAAAAGTGTGGTTTTAATCAAAATCTTGATTTTGTTATGAATTCCAGCAAGGTGTATTTCTTCCATACCACTTAATAAAGAAGGCATTCTTGCTGAGCAAAAACAAAACTCTGTAACCAACACTTTGAAACTCCTGTCTGCTTTTCCTACCACTGCCACCGCACACTGAACATCTCGGGGGACCTTCCTGAGTGCTACGTGTAGGACTCTACCCATTTCGTGCAGATTATGCAACTCAGTCATAAGCTTCAACAACCTCATAAAGACAGAACCTGTTATTATCTCCAGTTTGCAGGCAAAGGAATTCAAGATTACCAAACTCACCAGAGACTCCTAATAAGTGGTAGAATCGAGATTTGCATATAGGCAGGCTGACTGGAGCCCACACCTAAACCATTCCAGTACGTCATTTCCCACCATGAACCCCTGCCTCAAATTCCTCCCTCCTGGCTAACACATCATCCCTCATGGTTTCAACTACCTCCACGTGCTGATGCGGACACTCAAGTCAGTGTCTCCTGTTTAACTCTCATTTGGATATCAAAATATTTTCCATTACCGATTAGATAGCGCCACCACCCACAAATTCCGTGGGTACCTTATACTCAACATGCCCCAAACACAGCACATCATCTGACCCCCATCAACTGGCTCTTCCTCCTCTGTTCTGTCTAGCAGGGAGAGCACCGTTCTTCCACCTTCACAAGCCAACACCCCAGGAATCATTCTCTTCCTCTTCTCATATCCTTCTCAGACATCTGATCAATTCTACTCATTTTAATTTGTAATAACTCTTGAACCCATTTTCCCTTTCAATTCCTATTACCACTTCCCTAATCTAGGCTGTCTTCACCTCTTACCAGGACTCCTACACTAAATCCTAACCAGACTTCTTGCTTTAGGTCTCTTACCTACTGGGTTGGGGTGGCACATTTGGGTAGCATACTCTCCAAGCTGATCTTCCCAGAACACACTGACCACAGAAATCCCCTGCTCAGTACCCTTTACCAGCTGCCATCAATCTAGAGGGTACAGTGTAAGTAAGCTCTGTAGCAAAACAGTCAAGGTACACTACACTCCAGAGCTTGCCTACATCAAAACACCCAGGAGAAACTACCCTGAGCCAGGAGCTGTTCTAGGTACTAAGGAAGCAGCAGTGGAGAAAAAGAAAAAAAAAAAATCTCTGCCCGCCCGTAGATTTATTCCCAATAACCCCTGTGCCTGGCCAGGCTCTCTTCTGTATCATCCTTCTATACTCAGCCTGAGTCTCACGGTCTCTGATGAGTGTCCCCCAAGCCCTTCTCCTTGCCTCAAGGCTGAATTGGGTACTACTCTAATGTGTGCACCATATATAATCCTATTCAGCACTCAGCAAAGAACTGAAATGGACTGCTTAGGCAACATTTCCCACCAGACTTAAATCCCTTGAACTCATGGACTATGTCTTATTTGTATATCCACATTAATAGCACAGAATATGGCACATACGATTGTTAGTTGAATAAACTGATGAAATCTTTACTGAGAACCTACTATGAAGCAGAAAGCGTGCTGCCCACTTCACACGCAGTCCTATTTCTTTCAATAATCCCAGGCCTAAAATTGCTTATCCCCTCATTAGCTGCTACTATTACTTTTTGTTGTTATACAGTAAATATTGTCATGGCCATTCTGCAGGTGGGAAACTAAGTATAAGAGAAGTATCTTCAAAACGTCCCACAGCTCGTTAGCACATGAAAAGAGGCTCACCATTATCAGGCATCAGGAAAATACAAATCAAAACCACAGTGAGATACCGCTTCATACCCTGGGAGGGTTATAATAAAACAAGTCAGATAATACCGAGTGCTAGTGGGAATGTAAAATGGCGCAGCCGCTGTGGAGAACAGTCTGGAAGACCCTTAAACAGCTGCACGCAGAATTACCACATGACCCGGCATTTCCACTCCTAGCCACACACAAAGAGAAATGACGACAAGGCCACGCAAAAACCTACGCACGCCCATGTGTAGCAGTGATTACCATTATTCAGGACAGCCAAAAGGTGGAAACCCAAATGTCCATCAGCCATAGACGGAAAAACAAAACGCTATTCACACAAGGGACTCTTCTTTGGCCATAAAAAGGAACGTAGCACTGATTCATGATGGACGGATACACACTAGGTGACGAACCTTGAAAGTATTCTGCGAAGTAAAGGAGGTCAGTGACAGAACACCACATACTACGTGACTCCATGTATGTGAAATGCCCAGAATAAGCATTCTAGAGAGACAGCAAGGTGCTGTTTAGGGCTGGAGAAAAAGGGAGGGAGAACTAAGCATTCAGGAGTTCTTTCCTGAAGTGATGGAAATGTTCTAAAATAAGCATGGGGAAGGCTGTGGACATGTGCGCCGACACCAAAAACCACGGGGTTATACGATGTAAATCGGTGGACTGTAGGCTATGTGACTTCTAGCTCAACACGACTACTGTAAATACAGCCACACGGATAGCAAAAGAGGAAGCTGGAATTCAAAGCTGGGGCTCACTCCGAAGTCCACGTTGCTCCTGTGATGCCCACACTGCCAGACGGAGGCCAGCACGAAAACCCGCATCTGATCCCTTACACTTCAGCTTTACAAATCTCAAATTACTGACATCCAACTGCGGCTCAGCAGAAAGCCAGACAACTTATAACCTTCCCAGTCAAAATCCAAAATTGGTTGTTTCAAATAAAGCCATGGTACCTGAATCAAAACTGCCGAATGAGTCAAGGCGTCATTCAACATTGTGAGAACATTTGACGTAGGAACTACCCCAGGATCATGGCCCCAAGATGTTATGAGTAATCGATCATAACCCTATGGGAAAAAAAAAAATGAATAAAAGATGAATAAAATGGTGTTCAGAAATGGAAAAAAAAAACACCAAAAAATTCAGAAGGTCATTAAAATGCTGCTTACCAATTTCTACCCTCCTCATAAATAATGAAAAAAAAAAAAAAAAAGAAAGAAAGAAACACACTTCGCACAACGTACCTGGAATATATCTGGCAGTTTTCGAAGTCTTGTACCTTTGGACAGTAGAAGAGATGGTGGTCCTTGCCCAGTGATATAGTAAATGTACAGTTTGAACCAGACAGAACTGACTTCTGGGATAGCTGGTCCAATATGCTGGAATCACAAAACAGGGAAGATAAAGTTGTAATACTTAATGAAAGCAGGCAAATCTCACAAGGGACCACGGATGGTCTTACCAACAGCTAATGCCTCACAGAGATGTTAAGTGCTATGATCCCTGTGAAAACAGACTTCAAATGCTCCATCAAACAGTTTCCATCTTACCCTAGAACTGAGAAAGCACGTCTCACACAACTGGGAGAATGGACTCTGGAGCAGAACACCAAGGTTTGAATCCTGGCTTTGTCCCCTAAGCTCTATCATCTTAAGAAGCTCACTTAAACTCTCTCTACCTCACTTTGCTCTTCTGTAATGAGGCGATAAAATATCTACTTTGTAAAGACACTGTAAGACTGTTCCAAAAGGTTCAAAACAGCACCTGTCATGTAATAAGCTCTATGTCAAAGTGCCAGTTACTGTCATTAATCGCATGCGATTTTTCACAAAAGGAGCTATTGAACCTTCCATCCATCTTATCATTTGTTCAGTTCATGGATTCCTACTGTGCCTAGAAGTCATGTTACAGAATGGGAGAAGTATGTATATAGGGTTGCAGGGGGAGCACACAAAGATTATTTTTTTAAAAGTTGGTAAATGCCAACCTTTAACCGCTCCTACTGGATAGAGGACAAATTTGGGGGTGCGGGAAGTATGCTAAGGCAGCTAGAAGAGTGCATAAATATCAACCTTGTACCAGGATCCCTTCCCTTCTTCTATACCATTAACCTCGCACATCTAGGAGACCAGGCAGGATGTAGCACTAAGAATAGCAACATGATCCCGGCTCTCTGAAAACGGTACAGGCCACAATGTCCTTGCTAAGCATACAAATACACAACCAATTTATGTTTAAAAAGAGAGCCATAATGTTCATAAGTCAATTGTGAGGTACCCAGAGTTCTAGCTTTCAAGCACAATCTTTCCTTTCCAGTTTATTTAGCAATCATAGCTCCACTTCTAAGACTTTATTTTTCCTAACTAAATTGACTTTATCCCTGCAGGCAATCCAGGCTTCCTTCATAGAGCATCTAGAACATTCCCTTTAAAATACTGCAGTCATGGGGCACCTGGGTGGCTCAGTGGGTTAAGCCTCTGCCTTCGGCTCAGGTCATGATCCCCAGGTCCTGGGATCAAGCCCCACATCGGGCTCTCTGCTCGGCAGGGAGCCTGCTTCCTCCTCTCTCTCTCTGCCTGCCTCTCTGCCTACTTGTGATCTCTGTCAAATAAATAAATAAAAATTAAAAAAAAAAAAATACTGCAGTCATCAATGTGGTGCCTGAGCGGCTCTGTTGGTTGAGCATCTGACTCTGGGTTTCGGCTTGGGTCAGGATCTCAGGATCTGAGATTGAGCCCCGCGTTGAGCTTCGTGCTCAGTGCAAAGTGCTGGAGATTCTCTCCCTCCTCCGGCCCCTCTCCCCTCTCATACTCATGCTCTCTCTCAAATAAATAAATAAAATCTTTAAAAAACAGTAATAAAGTAAAGCACTGCCTTATCAAGAAAACTTCAATGCGTCCCAAGTCACTAGATGAAACATGAATAAAACATACCAATTCTATCTCATAAACTGAACATTTTACAACAGCATAAAATACAAAACTGCTTCCTGAGTTACTGATTTTAATATGTGGCATCTGCAAATTGAGAAATAACATGATCAAACCGGTAAACCTCTTCTTCAAGTCACCACAAGGAAGGGTGAAATGACACCACTCGCCATGCTCCAGTGGCTCTTTACCTGAGGGGTACAGCTGCTCACAGGCCGGATTTCATTGGTGAGAGGAGCCATGGACACGAGCAGTGTGTAATTTTTGTTTAGAACTCGGCTGCATGTTGCAGGGTCCAAACCAAGAAGGCTCTCACAGCGTAAGAGATCCAGAGGAAAACCTGGATGATGAGTAAGCATACAGGTCGGATGAAAGACCGACAAGGTGGAACAGCAATGTCTAAGACAAAATACCGCCAACTGTCCTAGTGGTTAAACATCCTTCCAACTGACAGAGTATCTCTATTAATAGTGCCAAATTCCCTCAGAAACCACGAAGACCCTTTAGGATTTAAAGCTAACAGTCTTTATTCCCTGGTCTAGGAAGACAACCGTCTACTGGGGTTTTGTGAGGCTACTCCCTTTTATATTAGAAATATGTGTTTGCTCTACCTCACTTCCTCTCCATCTCTAGCCATTCCCGGGAGGTGGCATATTATGAAGACCTACAGGCCACAAAGAAGCTGTGGCCTGGCCTCCCCCAATTTCCAATTTCTGCAAAGAGTTTCACGGCCAAATTCTGAATTTGGTATAGGAACAAGAGTTCTCATTAATAAGATGGGCCCAAGGCTGCTGGTCCATAAAGCAGGAAGTCCCTTGGCATGTAACAGATTTTCAGTGTTCCCATTCCAGAAACCTTTCAGAAAATTCCAGTCCTATTCATTCTCTTAAAAAGATAGGTAAGGCTGAAAGAAATGCCAGGAGACCAAGTTAGCTCATCTCCCCCTCAAGCAAGAATGAACCAAAAAACATATGGCCTGCTGGAAGGGCCCAGAAGCACTTGGCACAACTAGCACCAGGACTTTGCTCTTGAATACCATGTTCTAATAAAAGAAACCAGGCTCCCGGAAGAAAAGGTTGACTCCAAGACTGGGACAGAAGTACAAGAGAAGAGTGTTTTGCCAAAAAGTGAAGAATGTACCAAACGTAAGAATTTTTTTAAAAGATGGAGGAATGGCACAAGGAAACTGGAGGCACCTTGAAAGGAATTCTACTGGCAAAACCGGAGACAACCATAGCACACAAGTAATTGAGAGAGAACAGTGACTAATTATAAGCCACTGAAAAAAAAAAACAGGAATTCATCAATCCATACTGAGAATATAAAAGAATGCTCAGTCCCAACTGTTACCAGAAGAACTGGAGTTGGAAAAAAATGATCAATTTACAACCATCACAGGAAAGAATGGTTCAGGCAGGACCACCACTGGACGCTCCATCCGGGCGGTCTCAGAGTACCTGCCGACAGTACTGAGTCACTGCAGGAGGGGAGAATACTTAACTACATAGTAGAATAATCAAAAACACATTAACTGGGTGATCAAAACTAACATCACAGTGGGGGCGGACCACAGAAATCCCACGCCTCCGGATGTCATACCCTTAGAAGAATGTGATGTTACTTAGGTAATACTCTGGACTTGAGTGCATGACCTGAACCTAATCACAACAAAACATGCCACACCCAATGTGAGGAACTTTCTAGTAAAACCAACAAAAAGGGACTATATTCTTAAAAAAATAAGAATGTCATAAAGGACAAAAAAAGGTTACAGACTTGTTCCAGAATAAAGGAGACATGACAATTTAATGTAGTATGGGATCTTAAACTAGATCCTGCATTTGAGGGGGAAAAATATTATTAAGGACATTACTGGGTCAACTGATTAACTGGAATACGAACGGCAGGTTACTGTAGCAATATGAAATCTTCTGAAGATGATGTCAGGGACTAACCCTATTCTTAAGAAAGGTCCCCTGAATAATTTTGTGGAGAAAGATCACGATACGCAACTTACTCCCAAATTCTGGGTTCAAAGTAATTATACTCTTCTTAAATTCTTAAAACTTTTTTGTAAATTTGAGGTATTTTCAAATAAAATGTTGCTAATGGAGGAGAGCAAGTCATAGACATCAGGAAGGGCATCTGCTGCACACAGCCAGCAAACTAGGTGGGAGAGGGAGGATGACAAGACAGATCTGGCTGGAGCCAGATGGGAGGTTCATTTTGAAGGAAAACAAGAGTTAAGTAGGTGGCTCAGGAAAAGGAGAGAAGGGGCAAAGTTCTATAAAGACTAGAGAAAGGGCACATGGGCGGCTCCGCTAGTTAAGCATCTGCCTTCAGCTTAGGTCATGATCCCAGGGTCCTGGGCTCAAGTCCTGCAGACTCAGTGGGGAGTCTGCTTCTCCCTCTGCCCCTCCTCCCACTTGCTCTTGCTCTTTCTCTCTTTTCTCAAATAAATAAATAAAACCTTAAAAAAAAAGACTAAACAGGGGCACCCGGGTGGCTCAGTGGGTTAAGGCCTCTGCTTTCGGCTCAGGTCATGATCCCGGGGTTCTGGGATCGAGCTCTGCATCGGATTCTCTGCTCAACAGGGAGCCTGCTTCCCCCCCTCTCTCTCTGTCTGCCTCTCTGACTGTTTGTGATGTGTCAGATAAATAAAATCTTTAAAAAAAAAAAAAGACTAAAGAAATTTATGCTTGACTACGTACAAGAAATCAAGAGCAAAACACTGAGAAGTCAGTTATGAGTGAAAAAATGTCAGATAAAAAATCTTAGTGAGGAAAGACTAAACAATGAAAGCTCTACCTGGTACCCAAAACAGTCCACTATCAAACCAGCCTCACAAGTTACAAAAATACTTAACTACTTTCATACAGATAAGGTTTAGGTTTTTCATTCAACTTAACTTTCTGGTACATAGACCATTCATGGTGAAAAACAAAGTTTAGTCCAGACTACTAAGCAAAAGATTATTTAGGAATAAATCAACAAAAAGTTTAATGTTCAAGAGAAGGTAATAAATGGGGTAGAGCAAAAAAAAAAAAATTTTTTTTTTTAAGTAACATGGACTTAAGTCCCGTGTCTTCCACTGACTGATCATACAGGCCAAATGGGCAGAAGATTTGACCAAAACAAGCTAATTTCTCTACCTATAAAACGAGTTACACTTGACTGGTCACCAGCACTAACATTCCTGGACACTACAATGCGCAGGAAAGGATGGTATGGCTATGACAGAGTATTTCAAATTTTCTAATCCATTACCTCCCTAGGTCCCTAAAAAGTCCTAGTAATTTCAGGATTTTTACATACAAAGACATCTTCAAGATTGTGTTGCTCATTGCTTAGGTAGCCTGGTAGCCAAAAAATGATCTACCTGGTAGCCAAAAAATGGTTACCCTTAACGAATGCCTATGAATAAGTGCTTTGGCCTCTTGACACTTGGTGACTTAATATTCAGTCGCAACTATTTATGAATAATTTCAGAAAGAACCCCAGCATGAAATCAGTCCTAATTCTGCTAAAGCAAAACTCTGACCCTGTTATGCTAAGGCTGCAGAAGCCAATCACCAGGATCGGAGTGTGTCCGGCTTTACTCAGCTCAACTACCCAGCATCTCTGTCCTCATCTCTATGACCACTTTTGTAAAGTGACAATTGATTCTGTTCTTAAATGTTCAAAGTGAACTGAAAAGAAAGCCAGATGCTGGTGAAAGAAGTAGAATGAAACTGAGTATGACTCAGAAACCACTGGTTCCTGGCCAGAAAAACAGAACTTTTTAGTAAATGAAAGAAATGAGTGAAATTCAATGTTCTTGAGGTGCTAAGAATTCACAGAGTTTCGAGACGCAGCTCCCCTGAATGAGCAAGGATGGGATCCGGATGTTCTTCCCTGGCGCCCAAGCCATGCCATCTTTTTAAAAACATGCATTCCTGCGTGGCATTGCCCTCCTTAGGACTTACTATCCGTTCAACCACGGTCTGGGAGCCCCG
>RCUC01138363.1:0-10517 GCA_003697995.1 Taxidea taxus jeffersonii | reverse complement strand
CCATGTGTCAAATCTATCATTTCGTATGTCAGCAACCATTATTCCCTCTTTTGTCACCAGTTTTGACCAAAGGATGAAAAATTGCTGTCTTACTCAGACAAAATTATTGCTGGAGATTTAAAAAAAAAAGGGGGGGGGGCAACTCCAGTACAGAAGAGTAGGCCAAGGTGAAAGGCGGGGAGACTCTCCTCATATTAGGTCTGGGTTAAGAGAATATTGATCTGTGTGCTAAAAACTGTTGATCTCTGAGCAGAGGATGACAAATGGCAGCAAACAAACAAACAACAACAAAACTGACTGTCTCCAAGGACATTTGAGCGGCTCCGTGTTTTCCGTTCGTATTTGTTTGGTTTGTGGGTTTCGACTCGGGGATTTCAACAAAAATAAGCAAATATTAAACAGAAATGAAGCAGCCAGAAAAATGATACAGAGGAAAAACCTACGGGGAGAGCACCAGCCCAGGAGCTGGGGAAGGTCCACATATTAAGTAGCAGGAACCATAAACATAGACAGAGCTGCTTGTCTAAAATCACGAGTTACAGGTTTTGTTTTGTTCTGTTTTTGGGGTTTGTTTTTTTTTGGGGGGTGGGGGGATGTTTAGTACTGGATTGTTGTCAGTAAGAGAGAAGTGTTTTTGTCCAAAGTAGGTATCTTTAATTATGGCAGGTTAGGCACTTTAAAAAAAAAATCCAACCACATATAAAGTATGATGCTGACGTTCATAAACCCACAAATGAAAGGAAATATAGAGGCTTGCATTCATTAAGCAAATGCAGTATGACAAGGCATGAATTCAAATTGTTTGGGGGTTTGAGGAATTTTTCCCAACTGTACACACTGAACTCCAAGGATGGAGAAGGACTGAAAGAGCATAAAATACCAACGACTTGCTTTGCTTTCCAGAAGAATGTGGGATTACAGCTGAGGGCAGGCCCATGGACCCATTCACCTTTGTTGGAATTTATCTCTTCAGCTCCTTATGTAGAATTTGAGGTGAAATTTTTAACCTTTGTGATCCTCAGGGTCCACCTGTCTAAAATGGGATCATCCCTTGGTATTTGTGTGAGGGTTAAATAAATAAATGTCTGTACAAATGTGGAACGTGGTGGCACAAAGTAAGCATGAAATATAGACTATCCTCCTCATTACTATCATTATGTGTTTCTTCACAAACATGTGGGTTTCCTTTAGAAAATCCCTTCTCTCCACTCCTTCGTGAAATCAAGCTCTAGGCCTGATCGTACTCTGTTCCAGGGTGTCTGGGGGATTCAGTCAGTTGAACATCTGACTCTATTTATGCTCAGGGCATGATCCCAGGTGCTGTGGGATTAAGCCCCACATCAGACTCTGCACTCAATAGAGAGTCTGGAGATGTCTAGGTGGCTCAGTCAGTTAAGCGTCTGCCTTCAGCTCAGGTTATGATCCTCGATTCCTGGGATCGAGTCCCACATCAGGCTTTTTGCTCAGTGGGGACCCTGCTTCTCCCTCTGCATTTGCTGCTACCCCTGCTTGTGCCTCTCTCTCTCTCTCTGACAAATAAAATCTATAAAAGAAAAAATTTTTTTAAAAATAGAGTCTGCAGGGGAATCTCTCTTCCTCACCCTGTGCCCCTACCCCCAGCTCATACTCTATTTCTCAAATAAACAAATAGATCCTTTTTAAAAAAATAAAAACAACAAAAAACAACCCCAAAAACATGGAACATGGTCACGCACTCCCACCCACTGTCCACTTGACTCCCGTCCTTCAGTTTACACCTCAGTATTATATCCACAGAGAAGCCTAGCCCAGCCTGCCCCTTCCTCACCTTTGCCACACAGTATTGAACACTCTCTGTTATTCTCTTTCATGTCTCCCTCTTCGGTTCTTTAGGGATCAGTTTACTACAGTTTCTCCCACACTCACAGACGAATCTACTCATTTAATGAATTTGATTAGAGCTACGTAGTATTTTCTTAGTACTGAGTATCTTACCATAGATCTGGTGAGTAACTGCACAGAAGTGCCACCATGTGAGGGGCATGTCTGCTCTGTTCTGTTTGAATGAACACCCAGCCCCCAACCTTGTGGCCCATCTGGAGAAGATGCTTAAATAATATTTGTTCATCCAGCAAAACAACACACGAAGGAAAGAAGGAAGGAAGGACGGACGGACGAACTCCCTCTTACCCCTATGCAAGCCAGGTCTGTTCTCCTATTGGAGAACAGATCTAGGAGTCAAGGGACAAGGGTCCTTGCTTTGGCTCTGTGATTTTGAGAAATTCATCATACCCCCTAATTGTGGGTTCCTAGAATACACAAAGATGGCTTCAGGGGTGAAGACCTCCCCTCTCAAAGGACCTTCTCAGTATGATTTCTCTTGGACCGTGAGAGCCATTCACAACTTCCTGTCCTGCACAGTTTAAATGTTTAACACAGTTGAGAAGTGTATTCAGACGCAATAAGAACCGGGACTGACTACACTGAAGCTGCGTTTACATACAAAATGGCAGAACCTGGTGGAACACGTCACACACCAAAGTCTCTGCTGGGTTATATGATTCAAAAGCCATTTGTGGAATGAATGAAAGAAAGAACTTCATTACAACTCTGTGAGTATATCATTACTTAAATTAGAGTGAAGGTGTTGTCCAAGACAGAGTCTCTCTTAACACTGATTTTAATAGCTCTGTGTGAACTCTCGTGGGGAGTATATGCAAATTAGCTGCTTCCCTCAGATTAAAACAATGTGTCTCCCTTCTCTTTGACTAGGCAAAAGTTTTGATCAGGTTAAATAAGCGACCACAGTTCAAAACTTCGGAAGGAGTAAAAGATGTTGCTTTTACTTCTTGTTCCCACAAATATAATTTTGGCTATTTGTTTTGCTGAAATAAAACCAAAATTAACAAATTTAATTGCCACCAAATGGTAATCAAAACCATGAAAGCCTGTTCGAGCAAGTTGTTGTCTCATTCAGTGAAATGTGAGCATCAGTAATAGACTATTTTATTTTAGATGTTTTCAAGGAAAGAAAAAGTTTTCATGTATTTAAAACACAGTGTAGAGAGTGAAAGTTGTTTCAATACTATCTAAAATTTTGTGCAGTGTAAAATGAAACCTTCACAGAAGTGAACTTCATATTTTAGTGTACTGCATACTTATAAATTAATCGCCACGAAAGAGTAAATGCTAATATTAACTCATAACGTAATTTTAAGATCACCAGGTTTACAGTTAAGAAGACTCATGTTCCATTCCCAGTGGTGTGATTTTCTGTCTTTGTATGTTTTCTGGCAAGCATCTTAGTCTCTCCAGCTAATTTACTCATTAAAAAACTCACATTCTAACAGGATGGATTGTTTTGAGAATTGAATTAAGTAATACTTATCTGCCTACCTACACCATTAGAATGCAATAAAGATTTATTGATAGACTGTTATAAGTAGTTAACTGTGTGTGCATTTCAGTATTTATCAGAAATTTTATAATGCAATGCAAGCATGCTAAATGACTTGGAGAGTCAAGATTTTTTTTTTTTTACCTGAGAACACTTTCATCATATTTATTGCAAAATCTGAAAAACTGTCTATGATGAAGTTTCTTTCTTCATTAAGAAGATATCCAAAGCAATGCAAATGAAAACATAAATCCTCATAAATGCATAAATATGGAATTTGCACAGTTGTTTTGTACTAATAAGAAATGTTTGCTCTTAATCTACTTGAGAATTCGGCGTCTAACACATTGTCAGGATACCATGAGAGTTATTAATAATAACTCCACATATTAAAATTACTAGCTTTAAAGTGAAATTCTAAAACAAAGTTGCCTAGCCTCACATGGACCTAAAATGAGTCTTTAGTATGAGAAGAATAAGAATGTATAAATTGGCTGTAAGTTAGAAATCTATCCTCTTCCATTGACCCAGGAGTCTTCCTTCAAGTTAGCATAAAACCCACTTGGATGTCTTGATCCCTTTTTTTCTTTTCTCTTCTCTCTTTCCCAGACACCCTTGTTTTGACTCTGATCTTCTCTCACTCACTCTTTTCTTCTTTCATTTATTCCTATTTTCCTCCAACATATTCTTGCCTCATTCCAAAAACGTACTGGGAATTGTGCCAATGGGAAAGAGATGATACAGTCAAACTAGGATATTCAGGAAGTTTAACAAAGAGATTGTCTATTAAAGCAAGATTTAGGTCAGTGCCCTGGATTACCAATAAAGTTTCTTACCTCTAAATCTGGAAAGGAGGTTTATGGGGCAGCCAGGGGTTTTGGAGACAGAGAAGCCCATGTAGAGAAGATTGCCTGATGTGAGCTGAGATCCTCAGCAAGCATGTACCAGGGGCCCCCAGTGCAGAGGTGAAGGAAAGAAAAAAGAGCCAGACTCACTATCGGTGCTCCCTACTCCCACCCCCACCCCACCCTGCCAGCCTGAAGCACCCCATTGTCAGGGCCTAGCTGTAAGCCAGAGGCAAGGGCAACTTTATCAGTCCATACAGACCAGCCTATCTGGACACAGAGCAGGTGGAAAAGGGTAGAGTGAACTTGAAGAGATAAGTAGAAGTCATCTGGCCAGTGGCTTTAATCACACACACACACACACACACACACACACACACACACACACACTATAATAAATTTTAAATAATTATGAAAGGGGAGTCCATACTTCAGGCCTAGGACAGGAAATGTATAAGATGAGTCTGGAGCAACTTAGACTTCCAGAAAGCAAGAAAATGCTCAGGAGCACAATAACAAAAACCCACAATGGTGAAGGTATGCCCACAGAACACAGGAGCCAACCGAAAAAACCCCCAATGACCAGCTGATGACCAATGGGACAATCTAAGCCACAGAATAAAGTGTGACTTTATTATAGCCCCAAGTTCAAAATAAATATTGAGTCCCTCCTGATGCTCAAAAAAAATAAATAAATAAAAATAAAGAGTTTGCATGAATAATAAACAAATAAATAAAAGAGAGGAGACAAATTTCCCCTGTAGAAGAATTCCATATAAATTAGCAGATTCTTCACCCTCAGAAAGGTGGAGCTTAACTCTGAACTCCTTCTTAAGTGTGGACCGCCCATGGCGACTTTCTTCCAAAGAGGACAGTATGAAAAGAGAGGGGAGAGGAGAGAGTAACTTTAAAGTGGAGAAAGCTGAACCCCCAGGCACGTGCTCCAGTCAACATTGATGGCAGTAAGTCACATGGATAGCATATCCCCTGGATAAGATGTGACAAAAATGACACTTTAGCTCTCTGGTCTTCCTCCCCCAAAACCGCAACTTCGGTCTAATTGGGAAAACATCAGACAAATCCTAGTTGAAGAACAGTCTACCAAGTAACTGACCACAATCCATCCAAATTGTGAAGGGATAAAAAAAAAAAAAAAAAAAAAAGGGAAGCAAGAACCCGTCACAGCTGAGCGGAGCTACGGAGACAATACAACAAAGTGAAACACGTGTACTAGATAGGATCCTGGGACAGAAAAGAACATAAAGGAAAAACTAGGGAAATGGAAATAAAGTACTAACTGATCTGGATAGTAACCCGTGAATCCAGGCTCATTAAATGTAACAAATGTACCATACATTGAACACACGTGCCAGGACTTTTCCAACAGGGGAACTGGATGGAACTAGTACATGGTGACTGTCTGTACTAACCTTGCAATTTTTCTGCACATTGAAAACTGCCCTAAAACATAACGTTTAAACAAAGGAGTCTGGGAAAATATAGAAAAAGTAAGGCAGAGAAATCCAAGAGTGAGGCTAATGCCTGTAGTGAATGCCATAATAAAGTTGGCGATCTTTGCTGTTAGTTCTGGTCATTCTGTTTTGGAACTGGAGTCCTTCCATTACTAATCACAGTAATCAAGACTTTGAGTCCGCTGGATTCCTCCAAGTAGGAATTTGGAAGCGTTAGCTCAGAATTCTACCCTCACAGTCTCATTTTAATTGTGCGTACAGCTCCTTCTCCGCCTACACAAATTAACACTTAACACACGTGCATTCTGAACAGACGCACGGAGCTCTACCAAACTCTGCAGTACGGAGAAGCAAAGACAACAGGTCTACCGCCATCAACCCCATGATTCGTGCTAAGGTTTTCAACTTCTTTTTATCTTCTATCTTTCAGCTACCTTTTAATCTCCCTTTTCATCTAAAAATTATAGGACCACATGAACTTTCCTACTCTTCCAATCTCTAAAATTCTTTTTTCCAAAAGTAGCTGGGTAATTGATCTGAGTGAGAGAAGACGCTCTCTCTCAAAGCTCCTTCTCAGCAATTAAAAAACAAATATACAAGGTCCGTATCTTACTACCAACCCATTGTTCCAGGACTAAAAGCATATCGCGGACAATGAGGACACCTCCATCTGTGGTCTCCTCCGGGACTCCCAGCAGATGCATCTTGAAAGTGCACTTGTTAGATGCTTGCATTTGTATCTATGGCCAAAAAACTGAACACATAAAGTGCCTATCATGTGCAAAAATTACTTTTGCATCATGCTTCCAGATTTGCAGCTTCAGGTTTTCTGAAGCCAGCTGGTCTAGAAAATAACAAGAAGGTTAATTTCCAAGGGTAATTTCAGTAGAAAGTCCATATCGCTTTCACTCCTTCCACCAAACTGGCTTTGAATTTCTTCATGACACTTCACTGATCTTGAATCTAAAAAAAAGGTGATAATCCATAAATCCCTTCAGTTCTCTGGGCCTCAGCTTCCCCTTCCTATAAAATAAAGAGGTTTCATTGGATAATTTGTAGATATAATTAAAAGACCATTAGACCAACCACCTCTTGAAGCACTGACTCCCCCATACAAGACCTCTACTAATGGATGCTTCTTAATTCTAAAATTCAAAGATGTAATCATTGATTGAATTATTCTGTTTTGTCGGTTAAATGTTTACATGTAGCTTGTAAAATGTCTAGTTATATAAAAATAAAGCTGCATTCATGATCTCAAAAATTCACCTCTATCTTTTCCAGCAGGTGCGATTTTAGCATAGTGTTATGATCTGAATGCTCGTGTCCCCCGAATATTCATATGTTGAAGTCCTAACCCCCAAAATGATAGCATGAGGAGCTGGGTTTGGGGGAAGTGCTCAGATCTTGAGGGTCTAGCCCCCGTGAGTGGGATTAGTGCCTTATCAAAGAGGCTCCAGAGAGATCCCTAGTCCCTTCTGCCATGTGAGGACCCAGTGAGAAGGCATTGGCGATGAGCCAGGAAGAGAGCCCTCACTGGGTGGCGGTGGCCATGATGACACCTTGATCTTGGACTTTCCAGCCTCCAGGCCTGTGAGAAATAAATGTCAGTTGTTTATCAACTACCGAGTCTGGTGTTTTTATATAGCAGGGATTGGATAAGACACGTCACCTCCTATTTTTGTCCTGGTAGTACCAAGTCCTGTAAGGATAGGATAAGGCACATCACCTCCTATTTTTGTCCTTGTAGTACCAAGAAACTGTTACCTCAGTCACAGCCCTGCAGTTAATAAGGGCACTTAACAAGGGCTTCCCAAAAAAGTGGAACTTGTGGAATCCTTCTAGAATCAGATAGAAGATATGAAGCATTTTCCCAGAAATGATACACTTCTATGTAAATACACATTGAGAAGTGTATGAGCTTGCACATAAACCACATAAATCATACACACACACACACACACAATAAGTTCATGGACACATCTCCCCAAGGTCTACCCATCTCTTTTTCCACAGTATGTATACATGACAGTTTAAGAAATTCTTTTCTAAGGACTGATTCTTGTTGCGCCAGGGAGAGTGGTAGAATGTGGATTATTTCCCCCATCTGTTTCCAAGAACCTTAAGGGAGTCAATCCATGCACAAATTATTCTAATAAGTTTTTTGAATAGATATAAAAAAAGATCTGTGAGAAAAGAGAAATGCAGAACAATGTATATAATATATATGAGAAATGTAAGTAATTTTTAAATGCCCAAGTAAAATAATATTGTACGGGTATGTATGCTTTAAATTATACTAAGTATACTGGAAGGAGCAACACCAAATTGATGATAGTGGTTGCCCTTAATAAGGGAGAGACAACAATGAAAGTAAATTAAATTGTTATCTACAATCCTTATTTCTTTGAAAGAAGACAGCAGAAACTCGATACGTTGCTAACAGTTGCTAATCCAGAAGGTTGGCATTTCGATATGCTTTGATCATTCTTTGTACTTTTTCGAGACATTTTTTGAATCTCCCACATGATACCCAATGTAGCCAGTGTAGCCACAGCTTCATAGGGCCATTTCATCTCTTGTTACAGGAGGATGTTAGCAGACTGACAACAGGGGTCTGCGGGGTTGCTGTATGGAGCGGGAGTGGTCAGCTGTGTGGACATTGGAGGGTACATGGAAAAGACAGACTGTACGCATGTAAAAAATGTTCTACGTCTGACGTTTTTGAGGAAGCAAAAGCACTCATCAGTGTTACTATCCCTCTGTGGCTTGCAGTCCCCAATACCAGGCCAAACCCATTTGCCAGTCCCCTCTGCTATCTCCCCGGTGTAAGGTAGTACTATAATGACCCAGATGTAATCAATGTTTTGATACGTTCTCTCAAAATAATTGACTACCTACATAAAAATTAGCTCTTTGAAATGACAACATGTGGTGTATTTTCATGCTTTATAAATTTAATTCTCAATCACATCAAACTTAAAAGTACTAAAATTTTAATTTCTGAATAAAATAAAATTCTGAATAAGTATATTTCATATATATTATATATAATTTATTTATTATATATAATTTATTTTTATTTGTTTTTGAATTTATATATATAATATATACATTTATTTCATATATATATTATATATGTATATAATATATATATATATATAAAATCTGGGTTCTTCTAATTTCATTAGAGGTATAAATCTTTTTACCTGATATGCCCTTTACCTTAAAATAAGTTCTGAATAAATATTTTTATGATGAAAGAGTAAGTGAATTTAAGACGTTGATGATTGTTATCTAACATATATATTTTAATCACCTTTTGTGTTGATTAAGAATTTAAATGCCAAATTGCATGAGACTAACTTCATTTTTTTTTAAATGTATATTGAGTACCTACCATGTGGCAATTACTGGGTTAGCTAGTGGAATAGAATTAGTCAACCTGAAGACATATATAAAGTGATTTTTTTCCATGAAGACATGATTAAAAATAAAACCAACTTTCTCTGCTAGAGTTAGACCAGATATGATTTAAAATATGTTGTTTTAAAATGAATTATAAACTGTCAGAATTCATGGTTATGAAAAGGAATTTCCAGATATTTCTAATGACTCAGAATTTGTGTTTAATCTAACAAACCACACTGACTATTGAATTTGTGTGTCTGTGAGTATAAAGATTTATTGTCCCTGGAGGTAATTATTGACCTCAACATCTTATCAGTCAATATTTACCTCTCAGGCCAATAAATCTTGATATAACCTCATGAAAGTCAATATCTGTTTAATAGTATACATGGAAATCTGTAATAGTTTGATTACAGGCTTCAATGTCATGCTGGCTGGTGCACCTTTTTACATCTAAGGGACACCGAATCATTTCTTTTTTTCTTTTCAACATAGAACATTTCGATCACTATGATTCACTTGTTCTCCATCCAACATTGGGTTGGAAATATTTCTATCTTTGTTTCATTCTCTTTTGCACACAAGTTTGCCCCCTTCAGTCAAATTGTAAGCCCCTGTAAAGCCAAAGACTAATTTAATGCTTTGTGGTTTCACTCTTTGCTCCTAGAACAGCTCTCCATCGTTGCAAATAAAACAGTTTCCATGGATGGACATGTCTTTCAACACGCGGTCCCCCAGGGGTTACAAAATAAGTCATCGCCCTTCCAGCATGCATATCACAAAATATCTTCCAGATCCAGGAAGAATTCAGTGCTATCACATGCCAAGACAGCAGAAATGAGTATTTAATACTGAGAGCCAAGTTCCTCATTCTGGAAAGTCAGAGAGTGGAGCCATCTAGGGTGGTAGAGAGTTCAAGTGTTGGACTATGATGCTAGGTGATACATAGCTCGCTTACATGGCATTCCTGTTGCTTAATACCAGGTAAGTGTTTGTTGACCAGGTCCCCAAAGAGGAAAATATTGAAATCAGTTTTATTGCTTCATGGACAGGTTCTAACACATTAAAAATGCAGCACAAAGAGCCATCAGGCTACTTGAAAGGGTCCTTTCTATTGCTTAAGCAAAAATGTAGGCCAGTCATTAGGTTGTGCCAAAGGGGCTACATTTTCCAGGGTTCAGATATCCTCAGTAGGGTTTCCACAGCAGAGTTTGGACAGAACCCCTGACCTTCTGAGGCCTGAGCTGAGAAGCTCCACCAGGTTTCAGAGCCTGGGCTCGATTTCCCTGTTAATAAGTATTTGTCTTTGTAAACTTGACATAAGTGGGAGTAGTTAGGAACCCAGATGCATCTTCACCATCTGGTGTCTTGCACAGTGTCTGGCAGCAAGCAGTCCAGGCCTTCTGGGGCAGC
>RCUC01138362.1:0-25356 GCA_003697995.1 Taxidea taxus jeffersonii | reverse complement strand
AGTGTACCTGCTTCAACTGCCTACAAATCTCTTACAATTCAAAACAAACTTCAAAAAAATGGGGAGTGTTTCTCCCTCGAAAATCAAAGTGATAAAAAAGAATTTTTAAAAATCATGCATGTATTGATTGCACCTTAGGGACAACTCTAACATTTCAATTCTCTAATAACCAAATAAATATTAGTAACCATTTTGTTAAATATTTACTCTGTGCACAATTATGCTAAGACCTTTATATACAAATGCCTTTTTAACATTCAGAAGAGCCCTATATTCACAACTTTATAAATAAGAAAGCTGTGAGATTGGGCACCTGGGTGGCTCAGTTCGTTGAGCTACTGCCTTCAGCTCAGGTCATGATCCCGGGGTGCCAGGATCGAGTCCCACATCAGGCTCCCAGCTCCATGGGGAGTCTGCTTCTCCCTCTGACCTTCTCCCCTCTCATGCTCTCTCTCTCTCTCTCTCTCCCTCTCTCTCAAATAAATAAGTAAAATCTTAAAAAATTTTAAAAAAACTTTAAAAAAGAAAGCTGTGAGATCAAAGAGGTTAAGTCCCTTGGCCAGTTGTCACACAGCTTATAAATGACAGTTAGGATTCAAACCCAATTTTTTTTATATATTTAAAACTCTACCTCTTAATACCAGACTGGAAATCAACTCTTATTTAGTAGGCAATCAGATGTTTTCTTCTTGGTGGCAATTCCCACAAGAATAAAAAATTTTCAACATACCATATATATATGTGTGTAGATTTATATGTGTATATCTGTATATACAGTGGATTAGTACTTTGGGGTATATTATTGCTTTGAATTATGGTATCTTTTATAAGACACTGAAATGGTGCATTATAGATATGTAACAGTAAGGAAGGTGAGATTTTTGTTTTTATTTGTGTCAATCAGACTATCTTGTTTGAGCTCTTGAAGGGGAGAGTGACAGGGTGGAGATAAACAGAGCAGATTAATTGGTGTGTATTATCCTGAAATCTGAGTTATTTGACTTTTTTTTTCCCCCAAAGGACTTCTTTTTTTTTTTTTCTTTCAAAGATTGTATGTATGTATGTATGTATGTATGTATGTATGTATTTATTTATTTATTTATTTATTTGACAGATAGAGATCACAAGTAGGCAGAGAGGCAGGCAGAGAGAGAGAGGAGGAAGCAGGCTCCCTGCAGAGCAGAGAGCCGGATGCAGGGCTCCCTGAGATCATGACCTGAGCCGAAGGCAGAGGCTTTAACCCACTGAGCCACCCAGGCGCCCCGTGTTATTTAACATTTTTAAGGCTAAGCATTTATTGAGTTTTATGGAGATAAGTTGGCATGAAAAAATAATACCACCTGCCTAATAATAATCCTTTGCTCTTAGCAAAGAGTATTTGTTTCAGCTTGAGAGTAATGATCCTATCTATCAAACTTGCTAATTTCATGAACTGTATATAAATTGTTAGGCTCATAAAGGTGTATATTTATGGTCACCAGATACTCCTCAGGTTCTGTATTTTTATGGTCGTAGAGTTAGCTTTTTTTTTTTTTTTCTCTTATTGTCAGTGAAGACAGCCTCTTTGGTATTTTCTGTGACTGTATAGTAATATTCTCAAGTCTAATTGCTTACATAGAGTGCAAATCAGGGACTTTTTCTATTAAATTTTTAAAATACTTGTTCTCTAGATTTAAATTCCCATGTTTTATTAAGGGAATAAGTTTTTATTTGCCAAAAGGCTCCTCTTATAGCTGCACTAATATGTTGTTTTCTTATTTATAAACATCAGCATAAAGTATGCACTGTATAAAATATGTTACTAATGTGAAAATGGCCATTTTAGTTTGCACTGATTGTTAAAGTAGGCCAGAGGAATCTGTTTCATTACCTTTAAGGGAGCTATGGTGTTCTTTTGTCTCGTTAGCCTTCCTTCTGGTTTATTCTAAGAATTCTCAACAGGTTACTGAAGAGCTCCAAAATAAAGCACAATTCTCAAAGTGTTTTCTAGAAGGATCTGCAATGACATTCAGGATTAGCAAGCATCAGAAAGTAGAAAAATGAATAAAGAAGTTATTTCATATACAGAGAATGTTATTTTAGGTGAAATCAAATAGAGAAAATAGTACAGGTCTTTAAAAAATATTGGTGTATAAACAATGAATCTTGGAACACTGGAAAACAAGTAAAATTAAGATGGTAAAAATATTAGTAGATATTTATAACTGAAAATACAGATAAAATAAATAGGTGGTGGAAAAATTTAGAAAAAATTAATGTAGTATGCTAAAAGATAACATGTGTACCTAATGTTAATCTTAGAAAAATGATGAGAATCTTTTGTATGATCTACATTTGTAAGTAGTAGTAATAGATTTTGAAATAATATAGGAAGTCTTTTTCTTCTTATGTACCTGATTCCAAATAAGTACATGTTTGAACACAGTCTGTGTTTTTTTTCATTTCTAAGAAATGCTTATCTTAATAAATACCTTATTTATTTGAGTGAGAAACTAAAATCTGGCAGAATGTTTTTTTTGCATTAAATATGCATACCAATAATTTGAAAGATTGAAAAAACAACAAGCTTTCTATTCCAAAGGAATCATGGTGACTAAAGAATAGTTTTGTGTAATCTTAAATACTGAATAGTAAGCATATTCACTATCCAAAAGAGCAAACTAAAACAAGAAAAGAAATCGAATTTGAAAAGGGAGAGGCTTCAGATGATCTAATCCAAAATTTAATGACTTTTTCAAAAGAATAAATTTAAAATGTAAACTAAGCCAAAATGAGATTAGTCATAAATTACATATGGTATACTCTTTTTCTTATTCTCCACTTCTTATTCCCCATTAGGTGGCTTATGTCAATGGAAAATAATTACATGGCCCTTTTCCCATCCTATCCCCCATGGTAGATAGACCTAATTAAGAAATTGTGCTTTTTTCTGTAGGCCTTAGAATCCTTCTTGACAAAGAACATCAAAGGAGCCACTAGCAATAGCTTAGAATTGAATTCTGGTTTGTCTCCCAAATCTTCTGATCAGTTCTTTTTATACTTGCTTTTAGGAAAATAATCTGCATCTATAGTGAGAAGCAAATAGCTATGCGATACAATAAAAAATGCTCCAAAAGAAGTCAGAAATTTATGTCTCAGTATCTCAATAACGGTTCCATCATTGAGTGTGGAATCTTTGACAACTTGTAACTTCTCTAGTACTCATTTCCAATCTGTAAAATTAAGGAGGTTAGGCTAGACTTTCTTTTTAAAATCCTGTCCTTGGGGTACCTGGGTGGCTCAGTCATTAAGCATCTGCCTTCCACTCAAGGCCATGATCTAGGGACCCTGGGATCAAGCCCCACATCAGGCTCCCTGCTCAGTCAGAAGCCTGCTTCTCCCTCTCCCACTCCCCTCCTTGTGTTCCCTCTCTCACTGTCTGTCTGTCTGTCTCTCTCTCTCTGTCAACTAAATAAATAAATCTTTTCCAAAAAAATCCTGCCCAGTTTCAACTTTTTATTTTCCATACCTTCGGTAACCCTTTAAGACTTTTCACCATTCCCTGAATACACATTTTTTAAAATATTTGCAACATTTTGCACATTCTCTTTTTTTCTTCCTGGGATGCCCTTTGTCACCTTTGCAACCTAGCAAAACCTGCAGTCACCTTTCAAGGTCCACTCACATATCAACTGTTTAGCTCCAAAACTTACCCTGTTCTCAGGTCAGATGAGTTGTCCTCAGATTTGTGCTTCTGATATTGATCAGCCCTCATTGTTTTAAAATTATTTATTGATCTGTTTTCTCCTGAAAATCCTATAAAGAAGGGACTCAGACCCTTGGTATTTACACTCTCAGGGATATGGGGCTTCACACATATCAACTGTTCAATGACTCAGGGATATGGGGCTTCACACATATCAACTGTTCAATGAAAGTTTATTGAGTTAATAGTTAAAGGTCACTATCTGTCTGTTAAAAAAGTTTAAAGTCTAGTGATTGAAGATTGTTGTCTATGTGATTTTAAATACATGTATTTTGGTGAAATATTCAGAGTAAGTTTTATTACATCTTATTTGTCTAAGTAATTCATAAGTTGCATACATTCTAAACCGATAGAACTACAGATAACTCAGTAGGCTTTGAAATACCTCAAGGTTTTTCAGGTCAGTGGTTAATACACTAATAAAGAAAGAGCTCATGCAAATAAATAAGGTAAACATTAAGGCTTCAATGTTAAATCATCAAAGACAGGTTCAGACAATTCACAAAAGATAGATAAATGACAAGTTAGAGTATTAAAAAACATAGGACCTCTGGCTGAGAGCAATTAGCACATTCATTGAACGCCTCTACCTCTGAAACCCATAAAAAGACTAAAAATTTTTCTTCCCTTTTTTATTGAAGAGTAATTGACATAAATTATTATATTAATCCCAGGTGTACAACATGGTAATTTAACATTTATATACCTTACAAAATGGTCACCACAAGAAGTCTCCATAGCTCTGTCACCACACAGAATTATTACAATATTATTGACTATATTCCCTGTGCCATACATTACATCCTCTTGTCTTATTTATTTTATAACTGGAAGATTGTACCTCTTAATCTCTTTACCTGTTTTGCCCTTCCAACCCCCTCCTCTCCTTTGGCAACTACCAGTTTGTTCTCTGTATCTATGAGTCTGTTTCTGTTTTGCTTTGTTTGTTTTGGTTTTTTAGATTCCACACATAAGTTTAATGATTTGGTTATTTATCTTCCTCCGATTTATTTCACTTACATAAGGCCCTCTAGTTCCATCCATGTTATTGCAAATGGCAAGATTTTATTCTTTTTTATGGCCAAGTGATGTTCTACTATACATATAAAGAAAATGTGTATGATATATATATGAATACACTTTATTCATATATATATGAATAAAGAAAATGTGTATGATATATATACATATATGAATAAAGAAAATGTGTATGATATATATATACATATATATATGAATATAGAAAATGTGTATGATATATCAGTGAACATTTAGATTGTTCCCATGTCTTGGCTATTGTGAATAACACAATAATAACCCAGGTGCCTGGGTGGCTAAGACTGTTAAGTGTCTGCCTTTGACTCAGGTCATGATCCCAGGATTTTGGGATTGAGCCCAGCATCTGGTTTCCTGCTCAGCGGGGAGTCTGCTTCCCTTTTTCCTCTTCCCCTCTCTGTGGCTCATGCTCTCTCTCTTTCTGAAATGAATACACAAAATCTAATAAATAAATAAATACCACTGTAATGAACATAGGGTGAATATGTCTTTTCAAAGACATATGTCTTAAATATGCCTTCCCTTCAGATAAGTAACTGGAAGAATTGCTGGATCGTATGATAGTTCTATTTTTTAATTTTTGGAGGAGGCTTCACTCTGTTTTCTACATTAGCTGCATGAATTTACATTTCTACCAACAGTACCCAAGGGTTCCCTTTTCTCTACATCCTCACCTACACTCCTTATCTCTTGTCTTTTTCATATTAGCCTAGCCATTCTGAGTGGTGTAAAGTGTTATCTCATTGTGGTTTTGATCTGTATTTCCCTGATGATGAGTGATATTAAACATCTATCCATGTGTGTCTTGGCCATCTGCACGTCTTCTTTGGAAAAATGTCTGTTTAGGTCCTCCCCATTTTTTAATCAGACTGTTTTTTAAATATTGAGTTGTATGAGTTCTTTTATGTATTTTATAGGTTAACCCCTTTTCATATATATATATCATTTGCAGATATCTTCACTCATTCAGTAGGTTGGCTTTTTCATTTTCTTTTCACCATGTAAAAACTTTTTAGTTCGATATAGTCTCACTTGCTTATTTTTGTTTCTGTTGTCCTTGAATAAGGAGATAGATCCAAAAACAAAACTGGAAAATGTCACTAAGATTGATATGAAAGAATTTACTGATTGTGTTTTCTTCAGAGGTTATAATAGAGGCTGGAAACTATACTCACTTATTTGTTGAGTGAGCTTTAAAGATTGAGAGTTCCAGTCTTTTACTCCACTAATTTTGCAATTATGCATAAGCCTTCTGGACAGGAGATTGAGGCATCCTGTAGAGAATTCACCAGCCCCAGAGAAAAAAACCAAAGAAACAGCCATCCAGATCACTCTGTGGTAAAGATTATAGTTGACCAATCTTACCATGCAAACAGAGCTTCCAATCTAATCTAAATATGAGTAGCCAGATAAAATTTACAAAACATCTGGGGAAAGTATTTAAATAAAGGATGGAAACTGAAATAAATTTTTAAAAGACCAGCTTATAAGAAGTACAGATGCTGGAGGAAGGAGAAAACTTAGAAAATACAGGGAGATAAGAGGACTTATAGTTGATAGTGTATCAGTATTATTAGCATTGCTCCCATGAAACAAGAACAGGATGCTATAAAAAGGGACTTCTTGACCAGTAAAAATATGATAGCAGAAGTGAAAAGAAAAAAAGCCTCAATAGAATAGAAAGATAAATTTTAGTGTATCTCCAGGAAAAATAAACCAAAAGACAAAGAAATAAGAAATATAGAATAAAAATATGAGAAAATTAGAGGACCAGACCAAGAAATCTAACAACAAAATAATATAAATTCTAGAAGGAAGAGAAAACTACAGGAGGCACTAATTGAATAAAAAAATTCCAGAACTCATTAATAGGAACATCCAGCACAATATGTATATAAAAAACTTATTCTTAGGCTCATTATCAGGTCATATACAAATGATCAAAAATCAAAAGGTCATCAAGATGCACATTGAAACCTAGAAAACAATGGAACACTGCCTTTTAAATTTTGAAGGAAAATGATCCAACCAAGAATTCTATACTTACCCAAATCATTAACCAGGAGTGAGTATAGAATAAAGATAATTTCAAAGATGGTGTCCTTGAAAAATTTGCCTTGGATACATACTTTCTCAGGAAGCTCCTGGAAATGTACTTACCAAAACAAGGGGGAAACTTTAAAAACATTATCATCAGGATAATGATGAAGTAACAGACATAGGAAATAATCATCCTACATTAGAAGAGGCTTTTGGGAGGTATTTCTTCAAGAAAATGTTCTTGGTAAAATTACTGATGCATTGAAACACACTTAAGAGGAGAGGTTTGCAGTTGGGGCAAAACCTGGGATTGAATTTTAATTACAAATTTATAGACACTTAAGGAAACAAACAAGAATCTTCAACTACAAAGAAAGCAAAAACTTGTGAAGAAAACAAAGTTAATCCGACATAGTTTAAGCTACTTATAGTGTTTCCGTAGTCCCACTAATATAAACACAATAACTCAATCTAACCAAAATTACTATCAATATTAGAAGGATTAAAGATAAGAAGTATGAGTAGATGAGAAGCTAAATTCTCATCTTCTAATTGAATATCAATAATTGATGTCTGAAATTGAAGTATTAAGAAGTAGCAATATAGTATGTTATTTAGAGATACAAACTATAGCAAATAAATCAGCTATGAAATTTGAAAGTGACTAACTTTGGGGAATGGAAGGTACCTGTATGTACAGGGCTTGGGGGAGTCAGTGCAGGTTTTTTGTTTGTTTGTTTGTTTGTTTGTTTGTTTTGTCTTGGTATAATACTTTTGAATTCTTTATGTGCCTATATAACCTTGCTAAAAATAAAATATAAATTTAAAAACTGATATTTCTTCAAATGATACCTCCACTTGTGGTGGGCATAGCATAGCACAGATGATATAGACATACTTCTTGAATCATCTGAAAGTAATGTAATTGACGTGATGAGCACTGGGTGTTATATGCAACTGATGAATTACTAAACACTATATCTGACACTAGTGATGTACTATATGTTGGCTAATTGGATTTTTTTAAAAAAAGTAGCATAACACTGTATCTTGAACTACAAAGAAGAGAAAGGAAAGCAATGTAAATGAAATAAAATTTAATCTTTCTCACTTATAATAAGAAGTACAAATTTAAACAAAGAAGAAACATATTTGCAAGTTTTTACATATTTATTATACAATGATTAGAATATCATGTGACATCCTCACTACCTGTAAAAGCAGAAATTGCTTTTCTAAACATTTCTAATATTTCTGAAAAAAAATTGACAGTATACATCAAGAGACTTGAAAAGGTTTATTCCCTTTGTCCTAGTAATTCCCCCACTGGAAATCTCTTAAGGATCTACTTAGGGAAAGAAAAAATATAAGACAAAAATGCATCAAAATGTTCACAGTGGTTATCTCTGAATGGTAGAATTAATGGGTGATATAATTATGATTATTTTTTTCAACTTTCTTCTCTTGTACCCTTCTGTACTTTTTTCCAAATAATCTATGCTGAAGAAAGATATTTTCATAATCAGAAATCAGAGCAGTAACCAGTTTTAACTTTTAAAAACATTAGTCCTTACAACAGAGAAAAGCTATGTATTGAAATAGCCCCAGGTCAGGTTAATATTGCCAGGAGTGGAGTCTGGATGACGGCT
Source organism: Taxidea taxus jeffersonii (assembly GCA_003697995.1). Classification (NCBI taxonomy): domain Eukaryota; kingdom Metazoa; phylum Chordata; class Mammalia; order Carnivora; family Mustelidae; genus Taxidea; species Taxidea taxus. The sequence continues at coordinate 16,866 of RCUC01138362.1, read as the reverse complement.
AACAGGGCCATCTGGAAGTATGAGTCATTCAGGGGCCACGCACAAGAGGACCCACGCAACCACTGCTGGTGGTTGCTCAGGAATCTCCCAGGGAAGAAGGAGAGGGCTTCCCCATTACCTAAAAAAGGAACCTCCTTCCTGGAAAAGAATTCACAAGTTGTCTAAGCGATTAGAAATGGCTTTTTATTAGGTAGAAAAAAGTGATTGGGATGATGGTCGGAGCTCCATTAAGTACCTCTGAACCAATTTTTAGCACTTTAATTGTGTCTTCTAAACCTGCTGGAGCACTCAAGCTCTCCCAAGAAATGTGTCTGCTGTCAAGTTGTCTTTCTCTTTTTTGTCCAGTGCTCTGAAATCTGCTGGTTTTGATGTACCAAGTCTCTTAACATTGAGTTACTCTAAAAGACATATGTGTTTCATTGGTATGGGGTACGGAGAAGGGAGAAAGAGAAGGAAGAATTTAAACTGATTTTTAGAATGCTTTCCTATGTTTATCAGTTTAAAGAAAAGGTAGAAAAACCAGTTATTTGGATACCATTATGCTCCACCTGCGCTCATCCATTTGCTGTTCTCCCAAGGAACCATTTTAATTCAGGTCAGATGAATTCACACACTTTGTTCCTTTTCTCTGAAACACCCTAACAAACTTTTTCTGCCTGATGAACTCTACTTGTCTTCCAGAAGAAGTTGAAATTTTCCCTCCAATGTGAAAAATTCCATGACTGCAGGAAATAAGTTATGATAACTATAATTTAATGAGCTGCCTGTACCTTTAGCCAATTCTTACCTATCCAATAAGCAAGGTAGTTTTATCCTCACTTTACAGAGGAGAAGACTGAAATTTAAAGGACTTGAATAACTGGCTCACGGGCACATGGCTAGACTTGAAATATAAATCTAAAGCCAGGACTTCCTGTATAAAATCCTTTATTTATTTTTTTTTTCTTTTGAAATGTCCATCACTACCAATCATTTGGATTTATATTTATTTACATGTTTATCTTCCTCAATGGACTGACTCTTCATTCTTTATTGCAAGATAAATTGTCTTTTTCTTGGGGAGGGTAGCATTTTTATATGTAACGTTAATCAGATTTAAAATTTCTATTTTTTGTTAACATTCTTTGACTCTGCGCTCCACAGGCAAGATGCTCAAGCATGGAAACCAGATGTGTTTCAGTTGTCATTGGATTGAGAACCTGTCACTGGGTCTGCCACAGATATTGTTCAATATATATTTCTCAGCGGTGCCTGGGTGGCTCAGTGGGTTAAAGCCTCTGCCTTCAGCTCAGAGTCCTGGGATTGAGCCCCACATCAGGCTCTCTGCTCGGCAGTGAGCCTGCTTCCCTCTCTCTCTCTCTGCCTGCCTCTCTGCCTACTTGTGATCTCTATCTGTCAAATAAGTAAATAAAATCTTTAAAATATATATATATATATATTTTTCAGTAAGTAAACTAACAAATGAGGGTACAAATGAACAAAGAATGAAGCAGAAAGCCTGAGATTCAGCTCCTAGCCAAACAATATTTTGTTTTTTGCTTTCACTGTCTTTATTGTCTGAATAGACAGTAATAGCTTAAGCACATGTGAAAAATACTACCACTATCAATAACCATGTTCACTCAAATGAAATCTGTATCCTAAGGGAATCTCAGCATGTTGGCAGTATGGGTTAGAGACAAGTTTTACCTTCTTATAAATAAAGATACTGAGACTTCAAAATACTCTGTAGAGATGTCAGATTCTGTATTTCATACACATAGGTATTTTCTAACTAAAGCATGAGTAGCCAGTGTTAACCTCTGGGCCTCAAGCTGATGTGGTTCATGTTTTCTCACTATATAATCTACAATACAACTTCATTTTGGTGGTCTTATGAAGTTTTCATAACTTTTGAGCTATTAAAAACTGGCCACATAAGGGTAATATAAAAGATTGCACATATTAGAAAATACTTAGCCTGTAATGAATTACAGGCTAAGTATTTTGGATGCAGTTAGAATAAATTAATAAATGTTTTTATTTGATTACTTTAAAAGCTCTTGAAGTCTAGTAATAGTGGGGTTTTCGTGAAGAAAGGAAAGTCCATGTTCTCTTTTTCTTTTTAAAATTAAAACTCCTGAGAAAAAAGAAATAATAGGTAGCAGAAGGTATTAAATTATTTCTTCTGTAAAAGCACAATCCCACATCAAATTTAAATACAAAAGAATAGGCAAAGGGATAATAACACTGACTGTAGTTTTAACCCACATAAGGCAGGAAATTGAGTGAAATAAGTTTTTCCTCTAATTTTATGTGGAAAAAAATGTGTCATATGGCCAACCCATATGAATCCAATCTGTTTGGTTTATTCCCCTTTAGTGACATTCAGACTTCAGAATATCAGAAACATAGTCAATATTTCAGTATGCTCATAGAGACCAGAAATGTGGTAAAGATTGTGATGACTTGTGCATTTAAAAAAATTTTTTTTCTGATTGGGACAGGCTATTAATCATATATCTTTCTCTCTTTTTGGAAACCCCTGACTATTTTCTACCTTTCAAGTCACTTTCCATAAAGGCGTATTGTCCCTTCTATCCTCCATAGAAGGAGAAAGAAAAAGAAGAAGAATCAGTGAATTACAAATAAAAATCTCTCCATGCTCCCCCAGCACTTGGGGATATGACCAGCTCCCTTCACTGGTCATTCATCTTTCCTGACCCTTTTCTGCCTATCTCTCCTGTCTCATTTCACACTGTTCTCCTGCACACGCATCCTCTACTATAACCTATGCACTCTATTCCTATGAGTCTGCACCTCTGTCCATGTGATCTGTCTGTCTGGGACTCCTCCCCATCTCTTCATTCTTTCCCTCCACTCCACCCTTGCTCCTCCTTCTCTACACCTAATTCTTTCTGCTTTTTGAATATATCAAAAATATCCTCCCATAGGGTGCCTTCCAACCCCAAGACCAGGTTAGATGTCTCTGCATTCTGTATGTGCTGTTGGAGTCCTTATCATATGGGTGCACTAGGATTATTTGTGTCCAGCGTTTTACCCATTGTTAATCAACACATCAATGGTTTTCCATTAGCAGAGCGAATGAGGTGTATTTCTTAGAACAGAATTCGAAAAACACACAGGAAAGGTTGGGACAACTTTGTTAGAGGAAAAAGTGCTTGGACAGAGACCGCCTTTGAAATCACATGCTTAGGTCTCTCTTATGTTCTTTATGAAATAGGAATATTAATTCTCAGATCCTATCAAAGCAGGTTTGGGGCACCTGGGTGGCTCAGTGGATTAAGCTCTGCCTTTAGCTCAGGGTCCTGGGATGAGTACCGCATCAGGCTCTCTGCTCAGCAGGGAGACTGCTCCCCACCACCACCCTGCCCCGCCACCTCTCTCTCTGCCTCCCTCTCTGCCTCCTTGTAATCTCTCTCTGTCAAATAAATAAATAAAATCTTTTTTAAAAGCAAGTTTAGTTCCCAAGGAACAAAACAAATTGGTATAAAATGGGCTTTGGGTTTTTTAAAGATTTTATTTATTCAGTTATTTTTATTATATTTTTTGTGAGAGAGAGTGTGAGCAGGATGGGATGAAGGAAAGGGCAAAGGGAGAAGGCGACTCCCTGCTGAGCAGGGACCCTGACTCAGGACTCGATCCCAGAACCCTGGGATCATGACGTGAGCTGAAGGAAGATGCTTAACTGACTGAGCCACCCAAGGGACCCTAAAATGTACTTTCTTATAAGAGAATCCCAAATCATAGATTCTAAGGACAATATTATGTTGAAATGTCCCAATAGGCAATAGCATTCAAATACTGATATGCATGATGTCATATGATTAAAACAATATGACTCAAAGGAAGAAACAGGAGTTCTAGATTATCAGTTACTTGATATTCTTTGACAGAATATTTTATTGAGGTACACTTTCCTGACAATTATTTCCTGATCTTATTTTCCAAGGAAATATTAGCTTTAAGTGTTTATTCTATAAAGAAACATTTGTGATATATTATTTGCATTACAAATGTGACAAGCAGACCACATTTATCTTTTGTGGCCCAGGAATGAATGGAGCCCCATGTGCAGAAAGAAGCAAAACTCCGAAAATATGAAAATTAAGCATGTGTGAACTTGAATTCAGTGTATAAGGCAAGCAGAGAATATTGTCTTTTTTTTCTTTAGTAAAACTTAATTATTTATTTCCTGTTATGAAAGTAGGGCACCCTGTGGACATTTCTGCAACTGAAATGCTCCTTACTCTTGGAAGTCAGGCTGTATGTTGAAAGGATATGAAATAAGGCCAGTGCCTTAAAAAAAAAAAAAAAAAAAAAAAAAAACTAAGCAAGGAGAGGGGATTATCACTAATGGATGAATTGATTCATGGGTTACTGATTCTTTGGTTTAAAAATTTTTTAAAAAAGTTATTTGGTAAACAAGTAAAAGCAGATGGTTTATTGATATTTTCAGGGGGAATAAAAACTAGTTTAAAAGAGACCAAATCTATATCAACAAATCACCACGTTGTGCAAGATATTGAATATTCATTGCCAAGAGATTTATGGCCTGTTCCCAGATAGTTCATTCCCAGCTGGTTCATTGTGATAAAATACTGGAGCATGAGTAGCTTATAAGATCTGACAGCAAACTCCACTTTCATAGCGTCTTCATCGGGCTGTGTGGTTTCTTTCTTTCTTTCTTTTTTTTTTTTAAGTTGTTCTTTTTTTTTTTTTTTTCCTTAAGATTTTATTTACTTGTTTGACACAGAGAGAGAGATCACAAGTAGGCAGGCGTGGGGGGGGCAGGCTCCCTGCTGAGCAGAGAGCCAGATGTGGGGCTCAATCCCAGGACACTGAGATCATGACCTGAGCCAAAGGCAGAGGCTTAATCCACTGAGCCACGCAAGTGCCCCTGTGTGGTTTTTCCTAAGAGGCTGTGCAGTGTACCTAGGACCTCACACAAAGTGGACCAATGAGAGTTCAGCCAGGGCTTTCTGGTGGGAGCGCACGAAGCTCACTTGAGAAAGTACCAAGGATGCAAATGCCACACTGGCTAACTGGCCACCTAATTGATTTTTTTAAATTTTAAAAAAAAAAATTTTTTTTCTAATATATTTAAGCAAAATTTTTTATTTTGAAGGGAGCATGACAGCATATCTTGGGAACTTCAAGCTGGGTTTTTGTTTCTCAACAGACTTTCTCTCTGTTTTTATTTTTGTTATTATTTTTAATTGAGTCATAATTGATACACAACATTATATTAGTTTTCGTTGTACAACATAATGATTCAGTATTTGTGTTTATTGTGAAATGATCACAATAAGTCTAGGTAACAGTTTGTCACCTTACCTTGTTACAAATTTTTCTTTGGCTTGTGATGAAAACTTGTAAGATCTACTCCCTTAGCAATTTTCACATAAACAATACAGTGTTTTTTTTCCTTGTGGCATTTATTTATTATTTTTATTTTTATCTGTTTTAAGATTTACTTATTTATTTTAGAGATTTATGTATTTGTTTTAGAGAGAGAGAGAGAGAGAGTTGGGGGGAGAAGCAGAGGGAGAGGAAGGGAGAGAATTTAAGCAGGCTTCATGCCCAGCACCAAGCCTAAGGAGGGGCTCGATCTCACAACCATAAGATCATGATCTGGGCTAAAATCAAGAGTCAACTGCTTAACCAACTGCACCACCCAGGCTCCCTTATTATTTTTTATTGAAGTAGAATTGATATATAATATTATATCAGTTTCAGGTGCACAACAGTGATTTGATGTTTATATGCATTACGAAGTGGTCACTATGGTAATTTCATATGAGATTTTGTCCCTTTGTCAGCCTCTCTCTCTCTCTCTCCCCCTCCACCCCTTTTGTCTTCCCTCCCTTTTTCTTTCTTTCTTGGTAGATACCAAAAGAAAGGTGTATTTTCTCGTATTTCTTTATTAATGACAACAACAAAACACTTCAATTTGGGACATAATCCAGGTCAGATTTAATTTAAATAACCTCTTCTTTGGAGTTACCTTAGAATTAGTTTCTTACTCCGTCACTGCTCTTTTTGTACTTCTGAGTGATCGTCAATTTAAAAAATAAGGATTTTGGTTTTGTATTAAAGAACTAGTTCTATCCTACTCTTCCTTATTTTTAACTTCTTTTTCATTCCGCACACCTCTGCCACTGCCATCTTTTTTCTTTTCTATTTGTAAGGGAATAACTGAAGCTGACTTGCTCAGAGCTTGCTCTGGGTGTCAGAATAACTTGAGACATAGAAACGTTTGAGTCAATTATGGGTGGTTTTGATCACATATATCCATTTTATAACCTGCCATTCATAATAGATCACTTCCTAACCTGGCCCTGGCCTGACCCATCTCAGAAAAAGTACTGGCATAATTACTGGTTGAAACCTAGACTCACGTCTTGAAGTTTAGTAGTCTGAAGAAAAATTTCCAGAGGCATTATAATAAGGAAATTTAATTAAGAGCTCATGTTGACTCAGCAATATTATGTACAGCATTGATCCACAGTGTAGCTAATAAATTAATTATGCTGCAAGTTATACGTGATTTGTTAGTACATTGGCCAATAAGAATGAAATCTGACTCAACAGGAATGTTGAAATGCAGTGAAACTTCTTCATCTCCCCTGGGAGTGAACTCACTTGCCAAATCGGGGCTATCAATCATAGTAAATGTATGCAAAACAAATCATACATCTTCCACAGTCCATTGTATTCATCAGCACTTTTGAAGTCAGCAATCCAAACTAGTCACTTTCAGCCAAGTTCTCAATAGCCTGTGGTTTAGGCAATATGCCTCAGCTGTCTTTTCCAGGGTGTGTTCTCAGGTAATTGGTTGCCATGGGCCAGTGTCAGCCAAATCTCAAAGGATAAAAGGGTGGCCTTATATATTTTTTTCAAGTTTTTATTTGTATTCCAGTTAGTTAACATACAGTGTAATATTAGTTTCAGGTATAGAATTGAGTGATTTATCATTTACATTTAACACCCAGGGCTCATCGTGGCAAGTACTCCCCTTAATCCCCATCATCCATTTAACCCAATTCCCCCTCCAGGAACCCTCAGTTTGTTCTCTGTAGTTAAAAATGTGTTTCCTGGTTTGCCTCCCTCTCTTTTTCTTCCCTGCTACGGTCATCTTTTTTGTTTCTTAAATTCCACATATAAGTGAAATCACACAGTGTTTGTTTGTCTTTCACTGACTGACTTATTTTGCTTAGCTTTATACTCTCTAGCTCCAACCACATAATTGCAAATGGCAAGATTTCATCCTTTTTGATGGCTGAGCAATATTCCATTGTTTATATATATAAATCTTCTTTAGTCATTCATCTGTTGCTGGACATCTGGGATCTTTCCATAATTTGGCTATAGTTGATAATGCTGCTATAAATATCGGGATGCTTGCATTCCTTCAAATCAGTATTTTTGTATCCTTTGGGTCAATCTCTAGTAATACAATTGCTGGATCATAGAGTAGTTCTATTTTTAAATTTTGAGGAACCTCCATACTGTTTTCCAAAACCGGCTGCACCGGTTTGCATTTCCACCCACAGTGTTCCCCTTTTCCATATCCTTGCCAACAACTGTTGTTTCTCCTGTGTTGTTAATTTTAGCCATTCTCACCAGTTTGAGGTATCTCATGGTTTTGATTTGTATTTCCCTGATAATGTATGATTTTGAACATTTTTTTCATGTCTATTAGCCATCTGTATGTCTTTGTTGAGAAAATGTCTATTCATGTCTTCTGTGCATTTCTTAACTGGATTATTTGTTTTTTGGGTGTCAGTTTTATAAGTTCTTTATATATTTTGGATACTGACTCTTTATCCAATATGACATTTGCAAATGTCTTCTCCCATTCCATAGCTTGTCTTTTAGTTTTGTTGATGGTTGCCTTTGCTGTGCAGAAGCATTTTATATCTATCAAGTCCCAGTAGCTGCTTTTTGCTTTTGTTTCCCATGCCTCAGGAGACATCTAGTAAGAAGTTGCTATGGCCGATATCAAAGGTTATTGCCTGTGTTCTCCACTAGGATTTTGATTATTTCCTGCCCTACACTTAGGTCTTCCTTTCATTTTGAAATTATTTTGGGGTGTGGTTTAAGAGAGTAGTCCAGTTTCCTTCTTCTGCATGTGGCTGTCCAATTTTCCCAATACCATTTGCTGAAGAGGTTGTATTTTCTCCATTGAAATTTCTTTCCTGATTTGTCAAAGATGAGTTGGCCATTTAGTTGTGGGTCCATTTTTGGGTTTTCTGTTCTCTTCTGTTGATTTATGTGTCTGTTTTTGTGCCAGTAACGTAGTGTCTTGATGACTACAGTTTTGTAGTATAACTTTGAAGTCTGCAATTGTGATACCTCCAGCTTTGTTTTCTTTTTCAAGATCGCATTGGCTATTTGGGGTCTTTTGTAGTTTTGTACAAATTTTAGGATCTAGCTCTATGAAAAATGCTGGTGGTATGTTGATAGGGATTGCATTAAATATGTAGATAGCTTTGAGTAGTATAGACATTTTAACAATATTGTTCTTCCAATCTGTAAGCATGGAATGTCTTTGCATTTCTTTGTGTCACCTTCAGTTTCCTTCATCAGTGTTTTATACTTTTTAAAGTACACACCTTTTACTTTTTTGGTTAGGTGTATTCCCAGGAATCTTATAGTTTTGGGGGCAATTGTAAATGGGATCAACTACTTGATTGCTCTTTCTGCTGCTTCATTATTGGTGTATAGAAACACAACAAATTGCTGTACCTTGATTTTGCATTGTGCAACTGCATTAAATTTGTGTATACTTTCTAACAATTTTTTGGTGGAGTCTTTGGGTTTTAGAGTACTAAATATATTACTCTATATTTAGAGTACTGTGTAACCTGTAAATAATGAAAGTTTGACTTCTGTATTGCCAGTTTTGGTGCCTTTTTATTTATTTTTGTTGCCTGATCACTGAAGCTAGGACTTTCAGTACTATGTTAAATAACAGTGATAAGAGTGGACATCTCTATCTTCTTCCTAACCATAGAGGAAAAGCCCTTAGTTTTTCCCATTGAGGATGATATTAGCTGTGGGGTTTTCATATGTGCCACTTACTATGTTGAGGTATGTTCTAGCCCTACTTTGTTGAAGGTTTTTATCATGAATGGGTGTTGTACTTTGTCAAATGCTCTTTCTGGATCTGTTGAAAGGATCACATGATTCTTATCCTTTCTTTTATTAATGTGGTATATCACATTGATTGATTTGCAAATATTGAACCATCTGTGCATCCCAGGAATAAATCCCATTTGATCGTGTTGAGTTATTCTTTTAATGTGCTGCTGAATCTGATTTGCTGGTATTTTGTTGAGAATTTGTGCATCTATGTTCATCAGGGATATTAGCCTGTAGGTTTTGTTTATTTGTTTTTTTAGTGGAGTCTTGTTCTCATTTTAGAATCAGGGTAATGCTGGCCTCATAGAATGAGTTTGGAAGTTTTCCTTCCATTTATATTTTATGGAATAGTTTGAGAAGAATAGGTATTAACACTTTTTTAAATGTTTGGTAGAATTTCCCTGTGAAGCCATCTGGCCCTGGACTTTTTTTTGTTGGGACATTTTTGATTACTGATTCAATTTCTTTGCTGATGTGAGTCTGTTCAAGTTTACTCTTTCTTCCTGTTTCAATTTTGAATAGTTTATATGTTTCTAGGAATTCATGCATTTCTTCTAGATTGTCCAGTTTATTGGCATACAATTTTTCATGATATACTCCTAACTTTGTATTTCTGTCATGTTGGTTGTTATTTCTCCTCTCTCATTTGTACTTTTATTTATTTGGGTCATTTCTCTCTCTTTTTTTTTTATAACCTGGCAAAGGGTTTATCAATTGTATTAATTTTTTCAAAGAACCAGCTCCCAGTTTCAATGATCTGTTCTACTGTTTTTTGGTTCTATATAATTTCTTTCTGCTCTAATCTTTATTATTTCTCTTCTCCTGCTGGCTTTAGGTTTTGTTTGTTCTTTTTCTAGCTCCTATAGGTATAAGGTTAGGTTGTATATTTGAGATTTTTTGTGGTTCTTGAGGTAAGCCTATATTGCTATATATTTCCTTCTTAGGACCACTTTTGTTGCATCCCAGAGGTGTTGGACCATTGCTTCCATGCATTTTTTTAAAATTTCTTCTTCATTTCCTGATTGACTCATTCATTCTTTAGTGGCATGTTGTTTAACCTTTGTGTATTTGTGGTCTTTCCAAATTTTTTCTTGTGGTTGACTTCAACTTTCATAGCTTTGTGGTCAGAAAATATGCATGCTATGATCTCAATCTTTTTGTACTTATTTAGGCCTGATTTGTGCCCCAGTATGTGATCTATTCTGGAGAATGTCCCATGTGCACTTGAAAAGAATGTGTATTTTGCTGCTTTAAGATGAAATGTTTCAAATATGTCTGTAAAGTCCATCTGGTCCAGTGTGTCATTCAAAGCCATTTTTTCCTTGCTGATTTTCTGTTTGGATGCTACATCCATTGCTGTAAGTGGGGTGTTAAAGTCCCCTACTATTAATGTATTATTATCAATGAGTTCCTTTATATTTGTTAATAATTGTTTTATATATTTGGGTCTCCTATGTTGGGGGCATAAATATTTACTATTGCTGAATCTTCTTGTTGGATTGTCCCTTGTATTATGATATAGTGCCTTTCTTCATCTCTTGTACAGTCTTTGATTTAAAATCTTGCTTCTCTGGGGGAACTTGGTTGGCTCAGTCAGTTAAGCATCTAACTCTTTATCTTGCTCAGGTCTTGATCTCAGGGTTGTGAGTTCAAACCCCATGTTGGGCATGGAGTCTACTTAAAAATTAATTAGTTAATTACAGAAAATCTAGTTTGTCTGATGGTAAGTATTGCTACTCTAGCTGTCTTTTGACTTCCATTTCCATGATAATTGTTTCTTTATCCCCTCATTTTCAATCTGCAGGTGTCTTTAGGTCTAAAATGAGTCTTTTGTCAACAGCATATAGAAAGGTCTTGGGTTTGTTTTTTTTTAATCCATTCTGACACCCTCTTCTTTTGATTGGAGTGTTTAGTCCATTTACATTCAGAGCAATTATTGATAGATGTATATTTGTTGCTATTTTATTACTTGTTTTATCATTGTTTCTGGAGATTTTCTCTTTCCTTTCTAGTCTTTGTCACACTTGGTCTTTCTTTCCCAACCAAAGAATCCCTTTAATATTTCTTTGAGGGCTGGTTTAGTGGTCATGAACTCGTTTAGTTTTTGTTTGGGAAATTCTTTATCTCTTCTTCTTTTCATAATGCTAGCTGTGTTGGATAGAGTATTCTTGGCTGTAGATTTTTCCCATTGAGCACATTAAATATATCATGAAAGGTGGCCTCATTTACATTACATCCTCAAAATCATTGTCTTAAAAATAACATCATTATCTAGGAGGTCTCTTAGAATCACTTAGAGCTTAAATTCATGAATAGATTGCAAGATGAGTTACCCAATATGTACTGTACTAATTAATACTCATTAGATAGGCAATAAAGTACAGTGAGTGTCACATATATAGTATAGTGAGTGTCACATGCACACACACATATATGTGTGTGTGCATGAGGTATGTATGCATAATGGGGGCAGGAAAGAATGCTCAGATATGAAATAATATTATTTAATGTCACTATTACAATCACTTTTAAAAAAATACTTTATTTGAAAACAATTCCAAACTTAATGGACAGTTTTATGAGTAGTACAAAGAATACATGCATATTCCTCACCACTGGTGACATCCTCCTTCATGTGCTTTGTCACTCTCTCTGTTTACACACACACACACACACACACACACACTAGTTTTCTTCTCTGACACACCCTAGAGAGAGCTATATACATCCCGGCCCTCCATCCTCAAACTCCCCAGTGTATACCTCCTAAGAATAAGGACACTTTTCCTTATAACTACTCTACAGTCTCAAACATCTGGTTGCCTTTGGATGTTTCAGGATGAGTTACTTATACCTTTTACCTCAAATTCTAACCCAGATACTGATAGTGAAATTGGTAGAAGGAGCAGCTGAATTATCTTGGGGAAAAAAGTCATATCATTAATATTTTAAATTTTGCAGACAAACATTATATGTCAATATGTGTGAAATAACTTGTTTTGGGAGACTCAGTAAGTTGATAAAAATAGAGATTCGCCTTAATTAACAAATCTTCTCTGTTTAGTGAACTTATCAATGGCATGGTAATTAGCTGGCATTCACTTAGTAAGAACATCTTGTCTTTCTGAAATTTTTATTGTGTTTTTCTTTTTGTGAACAGACCACTCTAGATTGTGGAAGACAGAAGCGGTTTCTATTTAGATGATGCCCTTGCCTAGCTGTGTGTCAGGGAGCAGTAGAGAAATGGAGAGGGTATTGGCAATGCTGAATGGGTTCTAGAGAACAGGGATCCTGTGGAGAACCATCCTAATATATACCCCAGCTGTCCCTTTACTGAGACAGATAATGGGCAGTCCCTCCCAAAATGGTCCTTACAGCTATTTTTATTTCCTAACTTAATTTTTAAAAAACAAGTTTACACTGCTATGAACAGTGTTCACTGCTATGAACATAGAACTGAGATCTTTGTCTTATAATCTGTGGAGCTAATTTTGATAACTAACCCATTTCTGACAGTTGCAATTTCTTTTCAAGGGAAGCTTGAGAGTGCATATTCCTCCTGACCCAAGTATGTCCTACAATATGCTTATGTATTGGGAGATCTAAGTGAAAATGACAGTGCTTTAGGGATTTAGAATGGGCAGCAATAGTCTCTTTAGGAGAAGAGTGTGTGCTGGAGTCATTTATGAAAAACAGGTCCCTTGGTAACTGTTGTGGACAATACAGATGCACAGTACTGCAAAATCATCCAGGAAGCTATGTGTACACCCCATGCACACACAGAGATGAGCCTCAGATGTGTGCAGATCACAATTTTACTGCACCAGGCAGATTCTGCATTTATTCATTCAACAGATTTATGTTGTGGGGCACTGTTCCAGGAGCTGGGGATTTGGTAATAAATAGGTGGTCCATGGTCTATAACCTCATGGAGCATACACATAAACTGTTTTGCCTTAAAATATTGTACGATCAGAGGTATTTGTGCACTGACCATATGACCACAGTATGTCATTCTCTAAACCTTTCAGACATGACTTGGATCTGCAAGAATTTAGTTTTAAAGCTCTTGGATTCATAGGGGGAGAAAACATTGGCTTTAAATGATAAATCACAGAGAGAATTTTTAAAAGACCCTCCAGCTTTTAATGATTTAACAAGAGCAATGTGCTCAGAGACTATTGAGTCAGAAAAAAATATGTAAACATTCATGTATTCAAGTGTATAAATGAGTGGGAGAGGGGACCAGAGGAGAACCTCCCTCCTCGAAATGAGAGTGCTTTTCTTCATGCCAGGGAAAGCAAGTTTGGTCCATTGCAATGACTTCCAGGCTAGAGTGACTTTCAATCTGGCTGGAAAGACAGATATCTGAACCCTAGGAGAAACTTCAGCATGGTTCTTATAGGATTTTGTTTGCCAAGTTTTCTAGAAATCATGTTGAGATAGTCCTGGAGCAAGCTCTTAACTAGAAATGTGTTGCTATACAATATCTTTGAATTATAGTAAGCTGGCAACCAGCTGTCCAGTATCTAAATTTTTGGCTGCCTAGGTGAACACACTTTGTTAATGAGACTAAATTATAGTCTTATATCATAGGTTAATGAGAGTTTTGTTATGGGTGTTTATATTAGTTGGGAAAGTGTTTTTCACAAATACAGATTTAAAATAGAAGTGACTTAAAGAAGATAGATGTTCATTTCTGTATCATGTTAAAATCTGAAAGTAGGCAATCTAGAACTAATGTGGCAACACTGTTCCACAAAGACTTCAAGGACACATGCTTCTTTCTTTTGATGCTTTAGATGTGGCCTTTATGCCTAAATTCAACTCATGATCTAATTTGGCGACTCTAGCCAGGAAGAATGAGAAAAGAGTAAAAAAGGACAGATAAAAGATACATGACAAATGTCTTTAAGAATGGTTCAGAAACCTCCACATAACACTTCCAACCCATTTATCAGAACTTACGTGGTAACACCTTGCTACGTAGGAGTCTGGGAATGTTCTCTATTTTAAGCAGTCATATGCTTAGGTAAATGAGTATTCTAATATAACTGAGGAAGAAAAGCATCAGTGTTAGGGGACAGCTGGCAGTCTCTGCCACAATGTTGCCTATTAATGTTGCATGTGTTTTAAACAATGTCAGTCTGCAGTACTATATTTGCAATGTCTTTTGTATTATGATCTTTCGCAGTTTGAGCTAAGTACTACCTACAATGTCAGGAAACTTATGTTAAGTTCTGCTAGAATATTTTACCTGCTCTGGGTAAGGGCCTAAAGATTAAATGTGCTAGACTAATGACTAATTTTCATAGTATGTGGAAGTAGACTCCCTATCTCAAAACTTGTATGTCCACCTAGAATTGGGGAAAGGAGAAGCAGTAGCACAAAATAAAAGTTTAAGTTCTTAAAACTTTTGATGCTCTTCATGGTTTTACCAACTCATAGACCTCATCTAAATTTGAATTATAGGTGCATTTAGAACTTACAGTACAGCGAATCCTAAAGTCTCACATGAGAATTACTTTGCTTGTTCAAACAAGATTGTGCCCCAGAATGCATCCTAAAATTGGATAGCTACAAATAGGGCGATCTGAAAGGAGAAGGGCGCGAGAGGTAATTTCTTTTAAATCTCCTGCAATATCTTAACATAGACAATGGTTACCATTTTGCTGAAACGAGGCAGACATGTCACTAAAATAGGGGAAATGAGCAATCACAGAGCTGATTTAATTTCCACTGGGGTTTATGGAAGCATCAAAACATGGTGTAGCCAAATGTCTTTAAAAGTATGAAGTAATCAAATTTGTTCCATCATTGCAAGAAATTAAAGCTAAGCACAATTACATCCTATTAGTGAAAAGAACCTGTTAAAGTGCCATTATTATTTACTGAATGAGTTGAGCTTTTGGATTACCTTGACCTGCCACATTTTAATTTTTGTCTGTCCATTTCTTCCAAATCACATTAGGGGACCTTAACTAATTTTGACAAAATAAGCTGCCTTATTAAGGTCCAGTATAACCTGGGAAGCTTAAGTTTAATTACTAGATTAGAACTTTCAAATAGGTGTATATTCTAGAATTCAGCAAATTTGGGGTTGTAATTATTAGACATCTTTTGTTTCTTAGTGTTTGCAAGGGGCCTGAGATGAAAGGAGAGAATTGAATTCAGTGAACTGATTTTTGTTGCTGTTGCACCGAGATTCTCTCTCTCCAGAGAGAATGACTGTTCTTTCAGGAGCAGGCCCAAAGCTTCTGAATGCAGTCATTGAGCGATCCACCTCCATAGAGGAAAACCCTGAGTAGGAGTAGTGCCCAGACTTCCAGAAGAGGCAGGGCTGGGCCGCTAAATGATGTGTGATGTACTCTCCCAGAAGTACAGCACCCATATGATTTAGCACTCAAAGCAGGACACCTTTTAGAGTGAAAGGCAATGCTATTCATAATTACCCTTGGGTAACAGGCATAAACCTGGTAAATTCTGGGCCAGTTGGGTTATATGGACCCTCTACCTGTAAGGAACAGATATGTAAACAAATAAATGTATGAGTATTCTTTGGTACCTGGAGAATAAAGGGTTCTGTAGGACACTAGAAGGGGAGGAAATGGAGATTTGGGTCACTCTACCAGGGATTTCTTTCCCCAGGACAAAAGTTGCTGTAATCTCATAAGAGACAGTGAGGTTTCCAAGCCCCTGAACCACATTAATATTCTTCTAACAATGGAGTTATTGATTCTCAGATGTGTTGGAAGCTCTGAAAACATTACAAAAAAGGTAGTCTTAATAAAGGGAATGTTCCAGGCTCTTTCAGTTCAATTCAAAAACCATTTATTGGATACCTGGTATGTGACAGCCAATGTCTAGCACCAAAGATTGAAGAATGAATTTGATTTGGTTCCAACCCTGTAGAAAATCTGTCTACTGGTAAACAAATCATTGTGATAGACTGGTTAGTGATTTTAATTACTTGAAGAGTGAACTTCTGATTTGGTTCTCACACATCAAATATGATATTTGCCAATCTCTATCTTCAGCGGGAGCTCCTGCTGGGTGGTAACCTGGATTTTCCCAGTCCCAACTAATGTGAGACACCATGGCAAAGTAAACAGGCTGTTTCAGTGAGGCTTTTTTTTAACTCAGAGGTCCTTGTTTTCCAGACAGCTAATTTATTTTTTTTCCACCCAGAAAGCCCTTCCCTTCCATCTGAACTGTTCTGACCAAATCAGCAGAGACAAGCTACAGGGATTTAGGGTGTCTGGGTTAAAAAGATTTGCTTGTTTAATTAGATAAATAACTTGAGAGTACTTTCCAGAATTACTGTTCCTAATCACATTGATAAATACTCGGAAGACCCTGTCAGTCAACCAGCAGATAACAGAATCTGGAAGAAGAGTGAAGCCTTAGGGTGACTTGGAAATAATTCAGAAAATCCTTACATTCTCTGTATGCCTGCATGAAAAATACATCGGCATCGTTATGTGGGGGACACTTAGTATTTCTCAAGTACTGCTTTACATGCATAACCCTATTTAATCTTCGAAATCATCATATTATGTAGGTGCTGCTTTCTTCATTTTATAAATTAGAGAACAAGCTTAGGTAAGCCAATGAGCTTATATGAGGCTCTCTGGTTAGTCAGTGGCAAAACTTAGGTTTGGAAACAAGGCCTACCTTACTCCAAAAGCTATTCTCTTGAATCTTCAGTCTTCATAAGGT